>JAHZNG010001014.1:0-20762 GCA_027744375.1 Orchesellides sinensis
CGTTTTCTGGTCTGACATGCTTGCTTTATTAAATGAAGGAAAGAAAGTTTTTGGCAAAGCAAAACACTTTTTTTTTATAGAATGTAGTCCTATATGAATACACATGTATTTTATGCTGTCTATTTTCGTGGTATTTTAATTCATTAAGTCTTTAAAATAGTATACACTGATGCGTGGCAGTATATTTTTATGTAATATACACATCTGCAGCGGCTAATGTATATTCATTACTTTCAGTAAAGTGGATTACATCTGTTAAATGTTCAACCTGAGGTGATGAGGAAGAAAACTAAAGGGGAAAAATTTAGTCAGAGGCAAGTTGTAGGTTAATTTGAAAGAAAAAGGCTATAAACGCTCTGGAAGATTAAATGAATGCACATTATATAAGAAAATGCAACATTCCCTATTATCCGACGCGGTTGTTGAATGTACATATTGTATTTTATGCATGCATGAGAGCGTGTGTGCAAATCCTTATAGTATTGTGTCATCACAAATGAAAATTTGACTGCAGCGCGTGAAATAAGCCCAGAGTCTATGTTGATCTCCTGGGGATTCCAACATAATTGAAAATTTAAGCTGTAAAGATCATTTAATACAAGTCTGGTCTGCGTATGGTAGTGTGTATACCTACTACTTCGATTTACTTTTTCTTTCAGTTTTAAACACATTTTTGTCTTGTTTGCCATATGGAATGTAGATTTATCATGCGTTCTTTATATGACACCACCACCACTCCCTTAGCTTAAATAAAGTAGACAGTAGGTGTAGGCATGTATCTCTGCAGATGATGGGGATGTTGGTGCAAAAAGTTTTAAATAAAATATAAAACTGGAACGAACTTATTTTATTGCCTGGCTGGAGACAAGTAGTTCAATATAAATCTGAAGGAGGTGGCAATCTCCTCCTTCTCTTCACTAGTGTAGTTTTGATTCACCATATAAATGTACATATTTTATACAGCTTGATGTAGTGCTAGTATAGAAGGAAAATCGAATGATGGAATAGGATATTCTTTGATGATGATGGGTGAGCGGGTAAGTAACTAGTAGTAATTCCAACTTTTTCCAATGTTTTTAATGCTCTTCTTTTTCTCTTCATTGCTACCCGGCAATATAACGCATCGTTTACATTTAATGTTGATAGGTTTTCGCGTTGGAGGTTTAACCCCCGCTGTGTCTTGCAAATTTACCTATGAAAACGATCTTACTAGCGTATGCAGAAGCAGCAGCCCTTCTTTAATAAACTTTCTGATGAAGTGATTTTAGAGAAGACTTTTCGTCTCGGTGTAATAAGAACACATCCTAGCCCTTCATATTGTGAGAATATGTAAGATACATACATTCTATATGAATGTGCAATTTAAACGCATTATGCATCGAATCCTTATGTACATCATCATCCGTAAGATTACGTTAGATGCGGTTGTTATCCGTAGTTTACTGCTGATTCAACTATTTGGTTGAACAACAAAAATCTCATCTAACGATTTTATTTCATTATGTATGCCTTCATGATGCCAGTTGCATCATCGTCACCATCCTCATCAACATATTATCCTCCAACTCGTTTATTTAGTTACATTATACCCATCAAATGCGATACCTCTGGGATGGTTAACACAAAAAAGTTTTATGGTTTTTGGGAGGATTTTTGGTTTTAGTTATTTGGACAAACTAGGCAAGCCGAGACCGGGAGATAGTTTTGTATGAGTGTAAACGACAAGTGGTTTATTCAACTCATTTACGTTTGTTATTTTTCTTTATGTTACGTATGTTGCGTTTTAATGGTTAAGTGTTTTCACAGCAGTAGTTTTTTTTAAAGGAGGACAGATGGGATGTTTATTATGTGTTAAAAGTTGAAGAATTGCAAGCCCTATTATTGCCTTAAGTAAATTGCTGTTTCATGGATGCTTGTAACTTTGTGTATGACTGGTATAGTTCTCTGTCAAGAAATAAAAAAGCATCTGCAATATGTGTAGTAATACTAAACTAACCAATTCAAATACATTTTTTATATTATGAATGGTATGGAGTTTGACGTTCCATTCCATTCCATTCTATCAACATTTTCTTAACCAAAGGAGTGAAATCATTCATACCTTACCTCCAAGAGAGGACACAAGAAGCTTTTGCTCAGTAGAATCTTAAACGTAAGATATATTTAAGACATACACAAATTTTCTTAACCAAAGGAGTGAAATCATTCATACCTTACCTCCAAGAGAGGACACAAGAAGCTTTTGCTCAGTAGAATCTTAAACGTAAGATATATTCAAGACATACACAATACAAGACAGAAGTTGATGAAAATTAGAAGGCGTGGATTAGACCATCCATATCCTGCATGAATGTACGGATTTGTTCTTTTGCTAATTGTTTTCATGATAATTACTCTGCATTAATTAGAATAAATTGTTTTCACTGAGTAAACGCCAGAGAGGTAGAGAAGATGTTTTGTGTTTATGTGTACATTGTACACACGTAAGGTATTAGATTACGTTACCTACATAAACACTCTCACAACTGAATTTAGTTACTTGTAAAAGATATAATGAATGATGTACATTGGTTGCGCAACTGATATTTTAAACTCCTGCTGAGCCAGTCACCACATAATAGTAGACAAAGCGTACAGGAATTCCTTTGCTAATAGATTGTTTAGCACAAGCTGGTTTTTCTCCAACTGGCATTTGTTTTCCTCCCTTGCAATACCTTGCATTTATCGTGTCGTGGTAAATTGTTAGTGTTGATATGCTTTCTACGCCAAAAGCATTTTAATTCAGAACAATTTTCGAAATGAATGCTCTCAAGCAAAGTAAATGGAAAGAGGATGTTTTATTGTCTTTGCCTTTCCAGTGAATGAATGTATTTAGGAATTTTCATTGTTTTTCAGAAAGAATTTTCGTTTTAGCCAATAGCAAGCAGCATTGTAGTGAAGTTTTAATATGATGATGTCTGAAAGGATTTATGCAAATGTCTCTAGTTATGGTGGAGAATTCCCCCTTTGGTCATTAAAGTACAATCAATACACCAATATTTTATGGTCACAGCTTGCCCACTTTGTTATATTCCTATTATCCATACGCCCGAGCAACCGCCGTGTGTGTCTCTCAAATGGAATTATGCATTTAAAACCAAAATTCTTTTTTTGAAAGGTGCACTTATGCTTGAACTTTATGATATGAGTTAGCTTTAAACCACATAAATTCTTCAGGCTAACAATATGCTTTTTTTATTGAGGAAACATATTAGAGAGAGAGTTAAAAAGTCACAAGCTACGTGTAAATGTATTTTGTATATGTAGGAGTGTAAGAGTAACTTAATATAGAAGACAAAATGGATTATGCGAGAAAACTTGGTTATGCTCATTCCATTAAAAGAGAAAGTGTTAAATAAGCCTTGTATGACTTTAAAACATCCGAGCAGTAGGATAAAGTATTAAGATATTAAAATCTAATATCAGCGCAGTTGTGTTGGTGAGATTAGAGAAAGGATATAATTCCCTGATTTTGACCTTGTGCATGTGCATATGTATGTAACATTGACTTGAGATTGCTTTTGTGGGTTACTTTCATTGGGACTTTTATGCATTTTATGTTTAATGGAAGTGTTTTAGTTTTATTAAAACACATCAAGATGAGGATTACATATTTTCATATAGAGCAATACAAGATAATTTGTTATATAGGGGAATAGCCTGCCTGTTCTAAAATTTTAATGTTCATTTTATTTTAAGCGCTTGATGTAAAAATGTTCGAAAGTGTTTGTGAAAAAATGAATGACAAATGGTTTAGCGTAAATGTTTATATTTATACCTGCAGGGAATTCTCGTATATTTTTACCATGCGTACCCCAACCCCAAAGTTGTCTTGTCACCTCTTCCTCTATATTGTGGTAGTAAACAGTATATCATTTTTATAATCCTTGGGAATACACAAATCTACTGTTAGGTGCACCATAGAGGCGTAATCATTTATTGAAGGAATGAAACATATATACGCAATCAGACTTGAAACAAGGAAAATTACAATACAATAGACCGGTGCAGTCGTAAGCTGTCAGTCACCGATCTTTAGAAGTTGTTGTATGTTTTTACATGTGGAGAGGGTGATACCAATGCCAGACAAAGACAATGGGTCTCCCTTTCAATGCAAGCATTGTAGCATGATGATGTGCGTGCTTCATTGCATAAGAAGACACATACTGTATTGTATTCATCCTTCTTCAGTGCTATATTTTCTTGCGTACCGCTATCTCCCAATTGCATCTTATTACTCTTTGAGAGGAACGCGACAAGAAAGGATTCTAAATCTAGCATTTTGGTAAAGATAAAAGTGGTCGGTCAGATAGCAAGAGAGAAAGATAGAAACAATGTGCCTTCACTCCTCAATAACATTTACGAGGCGATGAACATCGCACACACTTTATCTCCTTTCTCATTTTCAAGAAGTTTCAGCAAGACAAGCAACTAAGTAAAAAAATACGAGGAAGAAACATCCAAACTTCAATTACTCCAAACACCACTCGGGTTTCATCAACTAGGGTACTTTTTATCACCAACTATTGTGTGTATACCTTTGAAGAAGTAGTATTGGTTTTTTAGAATACGAGTATTTTGGCATAGTGAACGACTTTTTGTCTTTAAAAGCATACATATTATGCAGTCGTTGTACGTTGCATTATAATGCGAATCCTTCCAAATTACTCTACAGCACAATATGGTATCTTTTGAGTGGATTGGGACTTAGATCTTCATTCCACTCATTGTCAGTTTTACTCAACAAATACGCTAACTCACAGTGGATTATGAAGACACAATGTAAAGTTTGAGGTTTTCTATAGTAACCATGTACTCTTTTGAAAGAAAGTCTGTTGGTCTTATTTTCTGTAGTGATCATACGGTAAGCCACACGTAAAGCCAGAAGCAAACCAACCACACAAAAACATACTGCTGTAAGTTAGTGAATGAGTTCAACGAAAAAAAGACCCTCGTAGAGTGTAGATTACCCGGAAAAACTATCAAAAACTTTTGGAGCATTCTAAACGTTGATCTCATTGTCGTTAGATTTTCTCTACTCCTCGGAGGGATCGAAAAGTGTACCATGCCTGTGTATTAAAGTTTTCCAGTCCGTATACATACAAATACACAGTTTTGCTCACTGAAAGGTGATCTAGTAGAAAATCTTTGTATGTACATAGTTGGCTTTCTTAACCTTTTCATGGACATGCAACTTGAAGTATTGAATGTGAGAAAGCATGCATATACGCTTTAGGTGTATTTTTACGTATAAATACCTATTTAAAAAATACATACATACGACCATGCATGTCCATCGAAAGTGTGGAGAAAAGGCTTGTAAGACAACAGCGAATTGTAAATTGTAACTCGTTTACTGATATAGTGTATCCTTATAAATTAAATGGTAATATATTTGTCATATCCTATATAGCTTATATAATGGGTAAAGTATCTATGTATGTCTTTATGTGTAACTTCCTTCACTAGCCACCATCACCATCATGATTGCCATCGGTACATGCTTCTGCAGTTCACTTACTCACACTAGTCCACTTATTCAGGTCTTGCATATAGTATTTTGCAGAACGGCCATGTCCGGCTATTACACATATAACAATACGTACATGCATTACTTACACACACCGAACCAAATAGATTGCAAGTGTGTTCACATACTTGGTTGCTCACTGGCTTGCATGGTTTGATTCTTGCTGAGTTGAAAACTTAAGTTGATGTGATGGGAATCTCGTTAAACATGCCAAGGGGCATTGTAAGCCGTGAAAAACGCAACTTGAAACTTCAACACGAGCTAATATCAGTTTCGTGAAGACGCCATAACATTGCAGCCAAAGTAACCATGAGCTTGAAAAAACTTTTTTTCGTGTATTTGCCTACCTAATACGGATAAATGTTGATGCTCCAACCAATATGAAGCAGATATGAAAAAATGGCAACCACCATTGTTGCGTATTTCTTTAAATTATACACAAAACTCTATTTTATTGAACATGAGCACGAATGTATATAACCTATGTATGTGCTTAAATATATACCTCATCAGCAACGCGACCACATGCTTATTTATGCACTCCTGAACTTGGCTAATAAAATCCTTCTCAGAAAGGAAAGTGGATTGGATGGCTTAAACTTGGTGTGGTATTCTTTATTTGTATGAGGCACCTTTAGCTTTTTCAATAGTGTCTTTAATCAACGTAAAATAGTGAACTTTCGGGTGCTCCCTATAAGTAACACTGTTGCTTCTCATTTAGTCAGTCTAAAGAAAGCCAATGTAGGAAAAGCCATTTCATAAAAATCAACTGGCTGGCTAAATGGCTGACTTTTTATATTGTTCTACCTATCAAGACATTGACTGACACCCTGGGTTTATCTAACATTCATCTATGTAGATAAAGTACTTAGGTTCAGTTCACATATTTTTAATAAAATGGCGAAGGGAAATAGTCTTGTCTACTTGTCTGTCGCTCTACGTCAGAGTATGTGTTATTCATGCAAACTCAGCCGATATTTTGCCTGCATGACTGAAATGTTTATGACTTTTTCATCAATGGCAATTTCGGCAAACACACTCATATATGCAGTATATATATTATGCGTTCACTATCAAATATCTAAAAACTACCTGCGGCAGATAGAGAGACTTTATGACAAATATACATGTGTACAAAGTAATGGAATGCGTTTTGGGCTTTATGTTGCAAAAACTACAATGTTTTGCAAGTTCCTCTTATCTCTTGAATGCGTCCGCTGCTGGCGGTTTGAAATTAGTGTTTAATCATTTTGAATATCTACAAACTCATAATCGCACACGCTGGCATATTGTACGCTAGGAGTATTTATGTATTTTTCGCTGTGAAAGGATGGCCTGGAGGATTGATTACTGTGCATAGTAGATTACTACATTGTTGATGATGATATATGTGTATGAGTGGAAAAGCTACCTTCATGTTTAACTACACAGTACAAATAAGTATTTTAATGTAGGCTTGCTCATAATATTTCTTCTTTTGATCGTGAGAGCCACTCATTCAATCCTATCTCGTTATGTTCGAGTTCTCAGGATGTGATCAACTTGATTTATGAAATAGTTTATTTGGCTATCCACACAAAATCTTGTTTAATGTATGATGTACTTAAAAAGAGTAACTATCAACTTGGATAGATAAATGATTCTCGTTTTCTTGTACATGCACATACGTCGTGGCAAAAAGATGTATAGAGCGCCGATTCCATTTTACATGCGTACAGAATTACGATACACTAGTTTCGCAGTGGAGAAGTCTCTTCTCACTTTTCGTCTTTGGGAAAGATTTTCGCCAGCTATTTCGGCACTTGTGATCTCATTCAAAAGTCATTACGATTGATATTTATTCGATGCCACATGGAACGGCTGCCAAAAGCACTGAGAAAAGCGTCTGATAAAAAATGTAGGCAGGATTCACGCTCTAATAGAGTAGTCAGGTGTTTCCGTAAAAGAAAAAATAGAGATGTGTAGTTATAGTTAGATCTACTTGTGTAATACTAAATTTTTTATGAGCTCCCCACACAACACAAAAATTAATTTTCTTTGCACTATCATGCTTTCATGCCTTTTAAACGCTCATTCCCTCTCACTTTCTAGCGTGTGGAGAAACCAATGAACCAGCTATTTCTGCTGACGTTAAATGCGTTTCGGAATGCATGAAAATAGAGCATCCAAAATATTGATTTCCCTCACTCACATGCTTATACTTGCATGCCTTTCTTGCCTTCTTTAGAGCTTTAACTTATGCATGACTCTGTTCTCATTCATAAGAGATATTAGGTGTTCATGAAACCATTACGTTGCAACTATTTCATCGTTTTTTGCCCTATTTCCTTTCAACCCTTTAGCCCTGGCGTAATGGAATTGAATTGAACTTAGTAGCGACAAATATGCCATTTTGTCCAAGCGTCATTACTATCTTATACCGTGTTATGTACTACCTGCTCCGTTGTAAGCTTTAATGAGAAATGCCTACTTTCATTTATTATACATTAGTATTAGTAATAAACACACACATACGCAGTGATGATAGTTTAGAGTAGTCCCGAAAAACCGTGGACATTCATGAATGTAAAATGACTCGGTGTGACTAATGACTAATGACATATACGAAGAAACCTTTCTCCAACCACATATTTATAATCTACACGCATAGCAGCCATGTCGGTTTTATTGGGTAAAAGTTTACTGGTTCCTATACTTTACACGCCGAGTTGATATGGAATTCATGGAAGTGGAAGGTAAAACGCAATGTTTTACGCCCCAGTAAAAATGACGAAATGGAACTTTGAAGTACTTCTTTTTTATTACACTCACGCAGTAATACACATTGAAGAAAATTGAAGCACAAATGATTTACACCAGAGGAACTCATCGATACACATAAAAAGTTATTGCTTGGGATTTTCTGTAAACCTACACATGTTTTTTGCATGACAAGTGAAATCATCAAAAGACAAACATCAAGTGTGTGAGCATTTTATGCAAGGAAAACGTATTGAGCTATTTTTGGCCATGATTTACAAGCTGTATAAGAAATTTCTGCAAGAGAGTCAGCCTATGTTATAACATGTATGCGAGTTTTTTGTTAAAGGTTGAAATTAGACTTTATATGATATTGTCTTTATTCCGACTTGGAAGGCCCCAAAACGCTACCACTTTACGCCAAAGCAACAGCCTAAACTAATTTTCAAGAATAATGGAAAAATATACATAAAACAAAAAGATGCTGGGTAGTAAATAGCGATATATACATTCATGTAGAAAAACGACTTGTATGGTTGCAAAAGGTATTAAGGTAGACTGGAAAAATATGGGGTTCATTCAAGTGAAACGATAACGATGGGATGCCAGGGGAAAGGGAAGAGTGAGTGATTTAGCACTTTGGTCAGGATGTGTGGTTTGCTCACTCATGGTACATCTATTATTTCTTACATGGTATACGGATTCGTTTTGTTCAGGTAGCAGAAGAATACAAGGGAAAAAATCCGATGTGATATAATGTGTTGCTTGTTTTTTTACTTAAAGGCGGCGGTATGATATGATGATCACACAGGGAATACGGTGTTTAACTTGCAATTTTCTTTTCAAAGTACAGCTGGACATTATTTTACTGCTAGATTCCAGACTTTGTTTTTAAAATGGGTTGGGTTTTTTATATAAAAAATGTTTTTTCATAAAATAAAGGGAAAGTTTTTTCGTACCAGGTGAAGGGATAATATGATATAAGGAGTGAAGGAGTTATTCAGGATGCTGTGTCAAGTATACTTTGTACAAAATGTACATTTTTCAGGAAAACGTAATACATAATGCTAATATTAGGTTGTCAGCTTACTTTATATTGCTCTGAGCTGCCTTTACCCAAGTTGGGGAGCCAGCAGGAGTTAAACAATATTAGTAAGAAAAGGAGAGGGGTAAAAAAGCATTATTTTTGGCCTAGCATCTTACTGGAAGTAGTAAGCTAAAAAAACCAATTACAGTTAGTGGCTTTTCCCTACAATAAGCAAACTAAAAGATATTGGAAGACCAAGCCTGTAGTTTAGCTTTGGCCAAATGTTTTTTACGTCTGAATAAACAACAACAAACACAGAAACTTTGTATCAAGTGACTTTTTTCAAAGTGGTTGAATGTTGGCTAGTTGGGTTGATGTAGTGGCTAAGATGTATGTTAAGTTTTACAATTTTTATTTGGTTAATTCAGTTGGCCTTATATGTCCTACTCAATGCATGCCTCATCTCCTGCCCTTTTGTTCCTCTTGTTTTCAGGTGTGATTTGATGGGCAAACCATGTTTTTAGCGTGTACTCATGTTTTTTAGGTCGTGAGATGGCTATAAAACTTTACGTCTGGCAGAGAGAATTTCGAAAAGTATGTAATCAATAATGGACAAGGATGTGCACAGTGTACATACTTGTGGATGCTTTCTTAGAGAAAGAAAAAAAATATAAACTGAAAACTACTATTTGACTTTTCACAGTATTTCTGTCACGAGAGGTGAAGAAAAGGCAGATTCTGTTTCTTAGATCTTGTTATTTTGTACTTACGCTCAAAGACGAATTAAGAGTTGAACAAAACGACATTGATACCACTCGGCCATAGACCAGTGAGCATTTACACGACGAGACGTTACAGGGAACTCGCGACCAGTATTATGTTAACGTGTTTTCGTATAGTGTGTGGCACGCCGATTTTATGACTTTATTGATCTCTTTTCTTTTTTACTTATCTCTTTGATGAGGTCAGTTGAGTGAAAAGGTATATTCGACTTAGTCGTGCCAGTCTCGTTTGACCTTCCATATGCAGGATACGTTTCCACTAAAAAGTATCTATAGGTATGTACTTAATTTGATGGTCTCATTGAAAATTTGCCCTATTATTGTTCCTAATCGCCAATTTGTAGAAAGTTTTCTTTTGGATTTAGTACTTCTTTTAAAATATTAGTGCGAATGGTGGAATAATACTAATAATACATATGTACCTATGATGAAAATGGCAGAGGACTAGGTTATGCGTAGTGGATCTGATACATTTATGTAGTAATGACATATGAAGCGATTTCAGTGTGTATCTCGCAACTTTTTGTAATTTACTGTCCCAGGTGGGCGTCTTGATCCAGTGCCCTTAATGATAGTTTAATAACCTATCTTGTACTTGAACCGCTTTCTTTCTTTAGATGGACGGTGCTGAACTCAATTGATATTTGTCAGAAATTTACCTCGCATTTTTTCATATTTTTTAATTCATCATATTCTACTACTCTTGTATTCCTTAGTTCGTAGTAATTTTAGCAAGCATGTAATATATTGCTAATATTTTCTTTTGAAATGACAACGACGTGAGCGTCATTTCAGACTATAAAAAATAGAAAAAATGTCATTTTTGATAAAGTTGTCTTTGAATGCCTACAATAGGAAATTAGTCAAAGCCCAAGCAGAAAACCCAACGGGACTATCAGATTTCTTCCTTTTTTCTCGATGTTAGATGTGGGTATAAAAAGTGGTAATATGGACTGAGACTGAGATTGAGCAAATAACTTGTTTAAAGAGGTAGAATGAGGATGAAGTGACAAAAAGTAAGTAAAAGAAAATTTTTGCTAAAGGACACATCCATTATACCGAGCTGAGAGAGTAAATTGTAATTTGTACTCTATTGTAACTTTTTCTTTCAAGTAATGGCGAGTAGCCACAATGTCATTGCATAGACACTTAATGTTCTCATGCAGAAGATGATAATGACGACGAGAAAATTGTCGTAGGAAAACTGGCTCACTCGTAGTGACAGGCTTGAGTTGTTTGTAAAGTTAATTGATGTTCTCTGCATATCTTGGTGTACCTTCATAAAAATGTCGTATATTGCAGGCAGCAGGTATAGGTACGCATTCCGTGGTACTCATACTTCTAGCAACTTTAAAGTAACTGATAATCATTTAATACTAGCTTAACCCATCAAGTAGATATTCTTTAGTGGACATTGGACACTTAAGATTAGCCAAGATACATGGTTTAAAAGACCTACTTGACAATTGCCTCGGGTTGCAGCACACGCTGAGATAAATACCAATTTAAAAGAGACATTTCACGAGAAAAACAAGTTCTTTTGTGTGTAATGCATTCTATATCACGAGCATTTTTGTGCTAAAACTTTTGAAGATGGAGAAAAATGCAGCAGGGTTTTGCTTTTTAAATACTTTGTACCTATGTATATACTATTATTGTTTTTCATATATAGAAAAGTAAGAAAAACATGCAATAATTCGCAATATGAGCAGTTTTAGTAACAACCTGTCGTTTCAAATTTGTCAAATGTTGTTTAAGAATTGCTGCATCTTGGGATGGACGAAGAATGCATTAATGGTAGGTCGTTTTTCATTATGTAGAGGATTTGACAAATAAGTAAACCAATGCTTGTTTATGTTTGTACATAAGCATACATGCAAATATATTATTTTGAACAATGCGCAATGTATGAAAAACAGTTCAGTAGAACACCTCAGGACATAATGATCTAACGACAAATAATTCCGGGCTATAAGTAAAAACTCATGCTAAACTGCTTAAATGAATCTATTTAATGTAATGTTAGCCAAGACTGATTTCGTATTTGTCGAATATTTATCAATATTTTCGGTTTGTGGCCCAATAAATTTTATTGCGACGTTATTTAACCTTAAATCATATACAGCACCTTCCGCGTAAATCTTCAATTTCGTTTGCTATGTGCAACCCTTTTCTTTATACAAATCAAAATTACGGTCAAATTTTATAGATATAGTCAGATATTGCGACATAAAGCAGGATTTATGTTACTGCTTACCTTATTTATTGACTACAATTGTGCTACTCTAACTGAGGTCTGTGTTTCTCTCAGTGGTGCGTGTAGTTACCTAATGTTTGGTGTCGTAGACATAAGAATGTCAGTGAAGTACGTGTGCAGAGCAACAGCACGAAACAAAGCTCTCAGAACCCTACAACAACCCAATACACGACCCGAGCAGGATTCACATTTACCTTCTTTTGATACAATTTCTTTTTTCCAGAAAAGTAAAAGAAAATCAATTCAAAAAAGATTTATTTTTTCTGTTTTCCCTTTTTCTCCTCACAACCTTGTATTGCTGAGAAACCGATCTGTGAAAAGGACTTTTATCACAACTTTGCAGCTTTCTCACGTAGGTCAAACCTCCAAACCATACTTTTGTTCATATAGTTATGATAAGGAGGTAGTTTTATGTATATAATCTTTCCATTCTTTTTTTTGCAAAGAAAATTACAAAACAGTAGGGGAAGGAGGATGCTCAATTGCTTTGCTGCTAGAAGTACATGGGATCCAATGGGAAATGAAAGAAACGTGTCATGTATACCATGTCATTTCCAGATTAAATATGGTAGATTAATAGTGGTTCGTTTTCGTATAAGGGAAAAATTGCAACCTGCAGTCAGGTCGCATTTCATAAATTATATGGCGTGGCTAAGACAAACAGCAGGTATGGAAATAACAAAGCATTCCTACCGTCTTGTTGCAGAAGCAGAATCAGCAAGACTTATGACTGGGAGAATTGAAAAGCTAACTAGCAGTCAACGTATATTATTGCATATTATGTTATATATCCAAGTCAATGTATGCATCAAGTTAAATATATGATGTGAATATAGTGGCTACTTGAAAATCATATATGTCAGATTTGTAATGAAGTTGACTGTTATCATTTCTAAAGAGCAACAATATCACAAAAGCATTTTACAGACAGTGTCGGACAGACTGGCAGGTAGGTAAATGCGTCTATAAAAACGTAATTTTCTTCCATGATATACATACATATAACTCTCTCCCGAAAAATTGTTGTGCCTATAAAGTCTTTTCTAAACCGTGCTT
This sequence comes from Orchesellides sinensis, assembly GCA_027744375.1. Lineage (NCBI taxonomy): Eukaryota > Metazoa > Arthropoda > Collembola > Entomobryomorpha > Orchesellidae > Orchesellides > Orchesellides sinensis. The sequence continues at coordinate 13,431 of JAHZNG010001014.1, forward strand.
GCATAATATGTATGTATGTATATAATATGTACTTATATGACAGCAGCAGCGGCAGTTGAGTGAGAGAAAAAAATATTCATCATCCAAATGGACATCATCTTTTGAAATAAAAGTGCATGCATGCATATAAAGTTGGCTGGCAACATTATTATCATCATCTTGGCATGGCTGCTGCTGCAAACACGAAAAAAGGCTGAAAAATTTTTGTGCAAGAAACGAGACTCATCATGTATAAATCTTCACCTCGTTAGATATCACACTGTATAATCATCACAACAGACAACCAAGTGTTTTTTTTTTCTTTATGTTAAAATGCATTACTGCAGAAGAAGCAGAGAGTGTGGAGTATCTGAAAAACATACCTGGCATGCATAAAAGAAGTTACAGAGTGCTCAGAGAAACGATTCCATCGTCACCACCAGTATTTAAGAAAGGAGAGTAGTGTAATAAGAAGAATCAAAGCCAAAAACCAAAAGGTAGACCAAACCTGTTGGCGGTGTATCAGTGTATATGTAAGATTCATAATAGTGGTAGGTAAACTTTAGGGTCGCTTTGAACTTGGACTTGGTTTAAATTTTTTTTTTCTCGGGATGATTGTTATGATGATGATAGTGAGACGATGGTTGTAGACGTATTTGTAGCGAGCATAATGTGTAAGTAATAATATCATGATAGGAACACAATATATGTAATAATTTCTTTCTTCAGACTTTCCCATTTTGAAAAACGTTTTCAGATTTGTTCAGCCTTCCACAAGATTATGACTAGATGCATGTATGTGTATGGTTATTTATGTTATGGAGTACAATTTCCCTTGCATACTAAATGTAATAATAAGTAAAAGCCTTGTATGCCTTAAAATTATACTTTTGTCAAGAATANTAGATGCATGTATGTGTATGGTTATTTATGTTATGGAGTACAATTTCCCTTGCATACTAAATGTAATAATAAGTAAAAGCCTTGTATGCCTTAAAATTATACTTTTGTCAAGAATAAGTTCAGTGATGGCGTATTTCTCTGTTGTTTTCCCATTCAAAAAGTTGGGCTGGATCTGGAAGAGCGGATGCATTTCGTTAAGATAGGATTATAAGGTTGTGTGTATGTATCTCTATTGATATGATTGTTGTTAACTCATATCTAGTTAGTAAGTATGTATCAAGTGCATTGCTGACGTGCTCATACCTTGTTACCTCTTTAGGCTTATCATCATTACATTATTACCAAGAAGAAGAAAGAGCTCACCTAGCTTTCAGACAGTATTATATATTATATTGAAATGATGATGCTCATAAATGCACAAGTCTATTTACAACCTACACATTCTTTCACAGGAACGAAAAAATTCTGCGTATGAATAAGAAGGAGATGGTTTGTGTGATAGGAGCCCAGTTAAGTTGTTTTTAGTTATTAGTGTAAAAAAATTGTATGAATTTTTAAACGAGTTACGAAAGGAGGAACGTCCATATGTTTATCACAATTTTTATGGAAGAATTTAATAATATATAAGAGAGCGACAAGAAGAAAAGATCCCATAAAATAAGAAACATAATAAAAAACATTGCGTTCAACATGATGATATACGCACATACGTTTTCAGGGATTTAGATGAGGTTTTTCTTTCGACAAAATCAGCAAATTGGATTTAGCATTTTTTCTGCGCTGCTGTTTTGCAATTTTCTTCTTCCATTGGACGCTTTGGGTTGGACATTAGGCTGTTCCACTTGTCTTGAAACTTTAGCCACGGAATTGTTACGAAACTGACTCTTTTTCACTGTTTCATATCACGACATATAAGATTTTGTGTATAACAATAGCACAGCAATAATGGCAGCACAATAAACTTTCTATAAAGATATGTGTAAAGAAAATTGTTTTTCTGGATTTCTGACAATGAAGCACTACCACTGCAACATGTAGTTCCTCGTTATATTTTTGTCGAGAATCGTTTAATGTATGTGGGCATTTATTATCCTCGTTCGGTACAATTCTGCCGTGGTTTTAACCAATATTCCTAACAAAAGGTACTTACTATGTGTAAATGTATCTATGTATATTGTGGCAAGTTTTTATATTTTCTTGAGTGCCCAAGCTGATGACTTTTTATTACATTATGATGATACACTAGGTAAAAAAGTTAGCACTTGTTTATTACATTAAAAATGAGCCGCTTGGCAGAGTAAAATGGTCTCGACTTTTATTACGGAAAGGAACAAGCACGGATGACATTCATACGTTTTTTTCTATGTTTTCTCTCATATCAAATGACGAGACTCCAGGAGTTGGTAGTACTTTCAGTATATAGTTTTTTTAAGGTTCTCACAGTAAGTGTTTTCCACATCAAGAACTGAAATCCTTTGAAACATTCGTTAAAACTTTGAAATATTATATGAACCTTACGTAGAAAATGATGACACTGGTACAAGGTTTATTGGTTTGGTATGTCTTATAATAATAAAAGTAATTGGAATGTTTCCTTGTGTTGATGTCTGTGTACAGAACTGATTACACTTGCTTTTTCATAGGATACACGGATACAGTGAAATGGTATGACTGTGACCAAAAAAATGTTCAGGGGTGTTGATGAGACAATGGAACAAGATAGTGGAATCTTCCCCACTACTTCTTTTTTTCTATTTTAGTAGAAAAAAGGAATGATTTCAAAGAGTATATAAAAAGCTCGGTCTTTGTTAAACTTGCTGGTGTCAGTGTTTTGTTAAATGTATCGTGTCTTTTTCCAGAATATGGATGGTTATAATAATGATGACTGTGCTGATGATTATGATGCTTGTGGTTTTTATGTTGAGAATGGTTGTATGGGCATGTAGTAAGTAAAGTGGTGTGGTAGGCAGTCACAGTGGCAAACTTGACTCTCTCAGTATGAGTACGTACAACCCAGCATAAGTTCTTGTACTTCTCCAAAAGATTTTTTTGGGCATGAATCTTCACACCTGCTTTACTTGGGCTTGCTGTTGGTATCGCTTGTTTGCAGGCAGCATAAGCTGTCAAGTCAAGACCATGAAGGAAAGTAGGCAGTGGAGGATGTGTTCTGCTGTGGTTTTGCTGTTGTGGTCTTCCTTACTTGTGTCTGAGTGATGATAATGATGTGTTTTGATGCAGTTTTTTCTCTACAAAATAGCTGTTTTCTTCTTCTACGGTCTTCAACACAATTTTTTGTACTTTTTCACTTTTCTTTGCAAAATGAAACGTAAAGCTACATCAAGTTAAGAGGAAATAGTTTTTATACTTTCGCTCTTGCATGTATTTGTGTAATGTTCTGTTAAGTATATATGACCAACCCCCTATAAAATACTAACTTTTAAGATGGTTTGAACTGGCGCTGCCAATAATACGGGAGAAACTTAGTGTTCCATTTTACCAAATAGTTTTATAATCGAATGTAATGAGCTTGAAAAAAAGTTTTGTGTTACTTTTGTTGAAAAATGAAGGAAATTTTTGCAACGAGTTGTTTTCCTCCGAAGAAAATGGTGCTCATGAGTTTTTTATATTCCTGTCTTATTCTGGTCTGTTCTGAATGACTACATATATTCATACGATCAATTTATATTTCTTATTTATGTATGTAGTAAAGAATGCAATATCTCGTTGGTGCTTGTTAATAATGTTTAATTATTAAACACTGATGGTGATGCCAATTATTTCAAGTTTTTGCTCCTGACTTGTTTGTTCCTTTCCTCCTCTATCCCATCTTCTGGGTTGAACTCACTCCGTCTTACCTGTCTTCAACAGTAGGGGCAAGCTGTTTTAGCTGCCTACTCATCGTAATAAGCAAAATGAAAGATGTCCAGTTAAGCCACTTATTAAGTATTATAAAAACCGTGTGGCAAAAAGGAAAGGTTAGGTTGACTAACGACTCCAACTGTTGTATTTGGGATCAACAAAATAGTGGAATAAGCATTTTAATGTTTTTATGTATTGTTGTGTTGTGTGTGTACATATTAACTGCATGCAAAAGACTTACAGCTGTATATTATATTATTATTACAAACTGTCTTGCTGGTAGCGGTTGCAGTAGCCAGCAGCACCTTTCACAAACAGAAAGATGATGCAAATTGCAATCCAAATTCCAGTCTTTTTTCTTGAAAAGTTGAAGAACGAAGACAAGGCTTTACTTGACTTGAAGCAATGTGCGGTAGCTAAAGCTTGTTTGATGGGATGATGAGCATCAACAACCAAGCAGTCTTTTTATGCCCTTTTAGCATCCATCCATCCATCTAAAAATCCGTCCCACTTTATCTAACTCACACTATATGTATATTACATACTATTATGTACCTATACACTTATAACACTGTGTAGCAGCATGTATCTTAACAAACTCACTTAAAGTAAAAGGTTGAATGAATGTATGTTCTTCTGTTCTGTCAGTGTTTTTTATCTTCAACCTGTGTATACTTGTATTACTGTCTAGTCACCTGGTTATTAAGTTGAGGAGAGGTTTCCGGTTAACCAAAACTCGATAGAGAATGGAATGTTGTAAATACTTTTTTACATGTTCACCATCGTAGTTGCATACATAATATATAATGTATGCGTTTTCTCACCACAAATTCTGCTGATTTTTATTTTAAACTAATTCTTAACAAATGAATTGTGAAACTGAGATAAATTTGAGTAATTTTTCATTCACTACGTAGCTTATCGCAATTCTTGTCCTTTTTAACGAGTTCTTGTTTGGTGTCCTTTATATCTCCAAAAGATATCAGAAGAACCATGAGACTTAACTCACTCACACATGGAGTAATGAGACATGTATATTGTATTTACATCCATATAATAACTTGCACACGCAAAATGGTGTAGTAGAGAGCTGGAATATATGTGAATTATCAACTACTCCTGCTGTCTATCCAGACCTAATTGTACATACTGAATAGTTAGGATGTAAATGTAAAAGCGATAAGGTGTTGGAGAATTATTGCAATCGAAAGTTTTTCCCTAGATTTTTGTTCTAGAGCTTGATTATGTATTGCTTGTTGGGACAACTTTAGGTTTCTTGGTTTTTGCACACATACAACGTTAAACTGAACATTACCTGCTTATTGAGCAGGTAGGGAGGGTACGTATTATAATGGAACACGTTGTTGATGATTCTATATGACGGCTTAGTGATTTACAACAATGTCCTTACAAGTTGCTCTTCACGTAGCAGGTGATGGATTAGCTGTATATAGGATAATGTTAATATATTTATTAGCTCGAGAATGATACAGTTTGATATAAAATTACAACAGTAGCGAAAAAAGGACGTGCTCCGTAAAACGCGTCCGGTCTGGTCAAAGCTACACCTGAGACTGGTGTAATAGTCGTAACACGCATTTGCTCAAAACGCCAAGGCAAACTCTGGTTATTCAACCCCTTCCTTAAAGGAAAAAGTAAAAAAGCAGCAACAACATCAACATCCATTATACACTTGTACGCTGATGCCTATGTATATGCATATGTATGTGTAAAGTTTAGCACAAAGCTTTGCAAGCAGGCTCTCCACCACCAGCTGTAGCGCATAGGCACATTGTAATGCATGCATTTTCTGTCAAGATAAACGACGGCTCTGAGCTGAACAGAACTGACTCTTCTTGTAAGAAGACAACGAAAGGAGTAGACGAGCCCAGATGAGAACGAAGCGATGTAATGTGAACCCAGAATGGAGCATAGTGCAAGCAGGGAACCAAAAATTCGACAGTGAAGAGCAAATGCTAAAAAGCTACGTGCAGCCCATTCCTGCACGCACATTTTATACCAAGTTTCTGTAATAGTAATATTGCATGCTAGTGTCTTACAGCGCTTCTCTTATGTCTTGCATCTTATATATTATGTAGCTAGGAAAAAGAAGATCTATACGAGATGCAAAGGATTTGGTTTTAGAGAATGAGAAAGAAAGCATTTATATACACACGCGTAAAGGAAAGTCCTCTTGTATAAACATCTTTTGGTTACAACAAGCAGAATTTATCATACACATGTATATATATTTAAAACAACAATGATTCAAACAATGCATGATATTTAATGTTGCATCAATGATTATGCACGTTGTGTTGTGGGCTGCTTTGTTGAAGCAGTTCGTAAATATTCATAGTACTATGGTGCAGTAAGGCTTGTTAGTAAATTTTATAAGGTTTTTATGTACGCTTGCACTGTTGAAATTGCCTGTAATAAGCAACGGATTGAACGAGGATGCTCTTATATAGGATTGATACATTGTCCTAAAGAACGGGTTTTGTTTATAAGGGATGCGAGAAATGATTTTGTAATACTTCTAGTGTTTGCACCTTCCGTATGTTCTTGCTTCTGTGCATCCACACGTTGCACATGCAAATACATTGTATGCATTACATCAAAAAAAGCATTCTTCATCGTACTTGGCTTTTTATTATGAAGAAGACGATTTAATTTTACAAATCTGACTCTGGCTGCATTCAGCTTTTTCCTTTGTTGCCTTATTATTGTTGGCTTTGTGCTAAGTATTTTCATCCAACTGCCTCACATGCTTTGTAAATGCATGTCTTTGCTTGTATTACGTGAAGCTGTCTCTTGTTTTATGTATCTATGTAAAAAAAGTATCCAGTCTTTTTAAATTACTTCTGCATGTAGTAAAAGCGAATGTATGCACAGTATCATCTTCAATTTCTTATCACTTTATTCTTCAGTACTCCCGCTCAGTCGATTCCTATAGCAAAAGCATAACTGAATTTTTTACATGTACATGCATGCATGTCAAGTTTACGAACATTTTAAAAATTCTGTCTTATATAATACCAAGTAACCCGAAGTTGCTCTGTACTGACATTGACACAGTACGAGAGAATATTAAAGTTAACAGTGCAAAGCATAATGGAAATACATATGTAAATGTAACTATACAGTTGTCGTATATCTAAGTCACACTAAGGCCACAACAAGACTTTCAAGATTACAATTTTGTTCTTGGTACGAAACTGCTTGTCACGGGGTGAGATCATCGCTTTGGCTCTTCGTACCAGCAGTCCTTTTCGCCCAGCATAACACGATATTTTTTTGCTTACCAATAATTTCCACAGGGAGGGGGTTTCACTTTGCTAGTGTTACTACGACAGCTTCCTTATCCTACCGGAGGATTTGGCTATTGCCCATTAAAAACCGTGTTTATCGAATGATGGTAGTATTGCAAGTGCACCTGCCTAATTACTTATTTGGCTGTATAATCGTGACATCATATTACCCGTTTCAATTCTTGGGTGTATAGTATTTCTGATTGAATAATATCGTTCTTGCATACACACATGCAAACTTGATCTTCAGAAAATGTAGTTGGCTGTCACATGTGCTGCT
>JAHZNG010001015.1:0-33119 GCA_027744375.1 Orchesellides sinensis
GCATTCTTACTTCATAATTTGTATCATATACCTTTCCTACATCCATGCAATAACGCAATGTGCTGTTTCATTCAACAGAACTTAGAGAGTAAATAGTACATTGTTTTAATATTACTTCAACCCACGTTATTTTGGTATCTTCGTGTAATACAATCTACAACATCAGTGATCCTAAATTTAAAATCCTGAAGGTAGTCAGAGTTAGGATGAAATGTGATACTAGTAATAATAGCAATAACAAAGCGTAAACTTTTAAGTAAATTTATGCATGAAAAACGTTCCAGCCCGGTTGTAGTGGCTATGTATATAAGTTCTAAACTAAGTTCAGTCAGTTTTACTCCTTATGTTATTACCTGTGCTAGTTACCTTGATGAGTATCTTATTAGTGTACTTGACAGATTTTTATACACGAAGCTTGTAACTAAATTTCCCTAAAGCAATCATAAAAGTATTCTTGTTTTAAACTTGCGTAGGTAAACACTCAAACTATCCTATTAAAATTTACCTTGAATCAAAAAATAAAGGGAGAACATCATTTCCATCATAAAGAATGAGAAATGTTTTTTATCTGTTTGCGTTTGATGTCTGAAAAGGTTCAAAAGATAACGGGAAAGATGCTTCATGAGCAAATTGTTTCCGAACCATTACTGAGAAGGGAATAAAAAGCTACAAACCTGCAGATTAGCCTGTTCTCTCACAAAAAGGTTACAGTTCAGATCCCATTTACTATTCCTCCTTATTGGTAAAAGATTTGAAACCTGAATGAATGTATAAGTTGACATAACAAGGGTTAATTAATTTACCTTACAAAGACAATGCTCTAAACACAGAAAATGTTGCTTTCTTGTTTTTGTAGGAGTGGTTCCTACTGACTGTCATATTTTCCTAACTTTCCCCTGATACCGAAAAGTTGTAAATAAATTATTATATTATAACTGAAATAGAAATTTCGAAGATGATGATGATTCAAGAGATTTTTGTTATTAAACCGTTTCAATGTATTAGCGATGCTAAAACCTTTAGACTTGCTAGCTCAGGAAACAACTTTTATTTAAATAAAGAAGTTGCTGCCGGTGTTCTTGCAAACTTCGCATTGAGGTATGCACCTCTTTCGTAAAATGAGAAAGTACATACACAAGCAATTGTGAGTCAGAATGCATCTGTCATTTTGAAAACGGAACCTTGAGAATAAGTAGCAGGGTAGAGATGCTATATCTGTTTTGGCCATATAAAATGGTAGACGTAGCTTTTACTACATATACATACTGCGGGACTTTACTGTACTGGAGTAGGTAAAAGTTTTCTTACTTTGAGATCAACTTAATTTTAAATCCATTGAGGCATTATTTACTATTATTCAAGTGGATAAGGCTATTTGGGCTTAGGATAGGTTGCATTCTGTGTTTTATAGATGCTGGGAATAGTATAAATAATACAGAAGGATGTACGCGGTTGGATATGTATGTTGGGGGAGTAGTACGCTTAGGATTTATAAATTTTTTGTTTGTAAGCGTTCTCCAATATTTAGATTTAAAGTTAGGAATAACAGAGTAAAACTTTATTAACTAGGCATTTAAAATGAAACTATTGGTATGATGCATTAGATGACGATGTGTCCATTAAAAATGTATACAAAGAAAGAAAGCACATATACATTCATGTATGTGGTTGAGACTAGTAAGTTTTTGCTACTATTCATTGCGGAGTATTTACAATGATTGATTGTTTCATTGAAGATAAACAAACGAAGGTTCTTACTTAAATTGCGTGACATGTAAACATGAAGTATGAGCGAATGTACTTCTTAAAACATTGCCAAATTTTTGCTGCAAATATACAAAAGCCATTTATAACATAAGCAGGAAGTGAAAATTCAATCTTATAAATAAATATTTTCTATCATTCATTATATTGTCGGTCCAGTAATTGCGTATCCTACAATAGTAACTCCAAGTAAATTGCTTTTATTCACTTGGGCGTACACGAAAGACGTGTCGTGACTAGTATTTTGGGGGATTAACTTATATTTCCTAGTTATATAGTCTCAGCTTGCAGCTGCTTAAAACTCTAAATTGCCAGAAGATTTTATTGTTTACTTGTGTTTATTGGCAGTGCGTGCAAACTCTCAAAACTACTTTGATTTTGAGATTATGCTACTTAGTGTAGGTTCGGTTCAACATATATGGAGAATTGTACCAGTGTAACCGGGCCTAAGAATTGTCACACCGAATTTTTCGAGTTGCTTTGTAATTTGGTGTGTTGTTGTAAGTAACTTAGAAGGGCAGATATTTTGGATCGTAATGCAGTTTTTCCTAGAAAGATTTATATGGCATGCCGCGTATTTATTAACATTTCTTTTGTGAAAATGCAAGAATCCGTAGTGCTGCTTAGCCATCCATGAACGAAAACACATACCATGTACCTACATAATATTTCGTTTTAATCTTTCAATATGTATGCTTTTAAGAATATAGCTCTTTTCCGTGATGAAATGAGGTAAAAAACAGCACGCATGATATTTGTTTTCATTGGGTTTGATTTTCATGTGGAAGGATGCAGAATAATAAAGAAATTCATCAGTCCATCATCTCAAAGGCCATGATTAATAAATAAAGTACAGAAGAAAAGCAAGTCACATTTAATAATAGCTTCATCGCATGCACAAAGTCCATTCCACAGGTTAATGAGTTACACATATTACAAATCTCAAAGGCCATGATTAATAAATAAAGTACAGAAGAAAAGCAAGTCACATTTAATAATAGCTTCATCGCATGCACAAAGTCCATTCCACAGGTTAATGAGTTACACATATTACTCAATAGCACCAATTCACACTGATATATATAGTTTTAGCATCATATCACATACATACCTGTAAAATATTATATACTAATACATTTTAAAGTGGAATTCTATAACTTTGAGTTTGTCATATATTTTAACAACTATCAGATTCAAAGTTTCCACATTTGTGCACAACCACCACATCGTGTTACACCCAAACCCATTTCACCTGCAATATAGCAATTACAGTTATGGGTGAAAGGACTTCAGCAACAATCAACAAATGTGCCATTATCAACATTGCATAAAAAATTTGTGACAAAAATCAAAACACTTTTAAAACTTTTTTTTAAACAATTCAATCCATTATTCTGGGAAACAAATTTATGTATACGTACATACTCAACTTTTTGCTTTCTATTTGAATTGCACAAAATACATTCATACCTCAACGCATCCTGTATAAATTTCCAGATTTCTACGATTTTCCCGTTCTAAGGACATACACACTGGACAAATTCTGGGAAAGGGAGATAAACATTTTTTCCTTACATTTACACACACAGCAGAGATCTTCCCGAGGGGAAATCTAGGATGCCAGCCGTCATCGATTTCCTCTCCGGAAGACACACAATTTTTAAGATACATTCGTACATAATACCATACCATGTTCTACTTTGTTCTGTAACTAACTATCATTATTCATACATTTTATAACATATTTCATCAAAGTAATCATTTCTCAGTGCTGACGATTGAATTGCGAGCTATTTAAATAATATTATATGTTATCTGTATGAAACATATGTAAGTACATTATTATCTGTCTAGTGTTTATTCTAGAGTATACTATATTTATACATAATTTTGTTGATAAGTGTACACATACGATACATAATCTAATTTAGCATTTTTTTTCAAAATCTATTTCCCTTGTTTTAATAATAGAGTTCCTGATCGGCAATGTGGTATACATATATGATATATAATATATTAGTGGCACACACATATTTAATAACCTCTCATCATTTTAACTGTTTCTTCTACATGTTCTCATTAAATTACATCCTATGTTAATGGTATATCTTTGTACGTACACATTTTCACATTTATAGTGATGATGTAACCTGCTGCAACAATTTTTATTATTTTTATGGATTTTTTATACTTTTTATGTTGTTTATTGTAAACTGATTTTTTGTTACAAATACCTACTCAACGTATATAGATAGCAAGATAAATTGAAACTATAAAAGAAAGCTAGATGCTCAGAAAAGTTTACTCTTTTTACTGTAGTGCATTGTATGTACGCATGCAAAGCAAACTTCAAAATTTTACGAGTTTTATTAAATATCTGTTATCTAACAAGAACTTTGGTGATATGACTCTCAATATTTCACAGACAAAGATGATTTATTAGTTTAGATAGCTTCATTTTCAGGTAATATGATATGTTCAACATTCAAAATTCATAGTGTATTAAATAATGTATCTTTGTTTTTTTAATCTACATAAATCCTAGGTATATATTGATTGTAGACAACATTCATTAGCAAACTCGGTGCTTTAAATATGGAATCTTACCTTCCCTCTCCTAGTTTTACAATGGAGAATTTAATTTTTGTGTATGTAACAACGATAAATAATGATAGTATGTATACTCTATGCATTTAATTACGCAAACCTAGTTTGATATGCATTTGGTGAGTCGTGCGTGATTATTATTTTAATGCAGGAAATTTGAACACAAAATTAAAATTGAAAGGTTCATTAATTTTGACTTTTTTGTTTCTACTTGTTATTACATTTATTCTCATTATTTTTGACAAACAAATTGTGATTGACTGATATGTTATGTGTAGTCTGTTGATTTGATATGCGTAAAATTTCAGACATGTTTGATATGAATAGGTTGTGATTTTGTGCATTGTATGATAATGATAATGATAATAATGATAACTAGCTGCCAGTTTTGATTCTGACTAGGTATATTTTTATGTATTGCATGTTTTACATCACGTAAAAATTGGCTGTGGTCAGATCATAAGCTTACTATCTTGTAGAACAGATTAATGATGGACAGCATAATACCCATTTTTTTATGTGAAACTCGGTGCTGACAGAAATATAATGATATGCATGTGATTTTTGTGCCATTTCAATCTAAAAACTATTCTGTGTAATGTTTATATGCTTAATATACACATAACTTTGACTCTTTTACGGGATATGACAAAGTTGAATTTTGCTTTGTTCATCCAATTTTTATCCGTTTAATCTAACTTGGTTACTATCCAGCTTGTAGCTTTGACATGTATTTTTTGGTCTAACCATTTCCTTTTAAGATAATTTTTTTTCTCGTTATGGGGTCGATGAAAATTATATTACGCCTCCTGCTTCCTTCCTGTTTGCTTGTTAAAAATACATCACATTATGTGTTTAGATAGCATAAGATATAATGCGTGGGTGAGAGTTATTAGGCAGACGTTTGTAGTTTTAAACAAAACTTTTGTTGTTCAGTGTACGTTTACACAGATAGACATTATTATTAGGTATGCATGTCAAGGTTAGTTGGATTTCGGGATGAAAATGTTATTGTTGCAGTTTTTTATATTATAGTCTAGTACCATTGTAACCTTTTACTCATTGGGATGGTATTGATGGTTTTTAGAAGTTGTTGTGAGATGAGAGTATTTCGTATCCTGAATAATTTTGTTTAGACGATTGCGGATGGTTGATATGTTTTGTAGAGAGATGTAGGGTTTTTTGGATTATGTAGTATGTGCGGCTTGTATTTTTTAGCGATGATCATAATAGTTGTCTGCCGCGTCATGTTTAGCGAAGATGGCTGAAAGCGTTAGCCTTTGCAGTAATCCGCTTCTCACCCGCTGTGTGCTCAACGTGCTCCCGAATCTGATCCATTGCTACAGGGCCAACGCAAATGAGAGGGTCCTTGAAGTAACTGCATGCCTGTAAATTACATAAACAATGAGGATGAGACAGATTATTACAACATAACCAGAATAAAAGGATTTAAGCCTCCACCATGCGGTGAAAGCAAACCAGAGGATGTCATGTATTTATCGATGTACTAGAGGAAAGGAAATGGATGTCCTACTGGGAAAATTTTATGCCATTTTTATGCTTCTCTTTTGATTTTTAGGGCTAAATCAATTTCGCCTACGTAAAAATTGCTAGTGCATAAATGGTTCAGGTATGAATTAGTCAGCCTTTTTTCCCAGAATCACCTACGACCGTATTTTTTTTTATTTCGTTACCTCGCTCCGAGTTAAGTGCAGAAATACAGGAAAACTGCAAACAGCCTGACATTTTTCAAAATCTGCTTTCTATTCATATCTTTGAGGTATTCATGTATATAAAACACGGATTAATTTTATAAATTGAAGTATGTCAGTCTAAAAGTTGTCAAAGAGTCTGCATGTCTGAAAATGGGCGAGATTTATCCTAATATGTAAATTTGCAAATGAATGCATAAGTCTAACAATCACTTAGAGTGTAACTATGTTTAAGTACATACAACACTTGCGATGTTGTGATTATAACCAAAAGTTTTTGAAAGAGCCTTGGAATACAGAACAAAAGGATTAGCAAGTGGAATGGAGATATGTAAAAGTTCAAAATGAAAAGCCACTTTCACTTTACTTATATTACAGAAGTAGTGTTGCCTTTAAAAAATACACACACGTCTTCTTTTGCTACTGAGAATTACAAAGTGCACACAAGTCGTAAATCCGATTGCGTACATTCCAGCTTTGAATCTACTGGAGAAAATAAATGGAATGTGTTTATAACTGGAGACTTAGTTTTGTTTTCACTCTGAGTGTATAACTTCTCGCCAGAGAGAAAACTTGAAAACGAGAGTTTTACTGAATGTGAGTGACTTCAAACGAAAACTTCTTTTTTTGTTTTTTATGTCGTTTTACTGATTTTCAGCTTTGCGTCCAGATTCCAAAATAACAGAGCGTAGGCTGATTCTAGATATGAGATATACAAAACGCAGCTATTTTGAAAGAAAAAGGGAAAAGTGAAAGGGACAGCTACGGTAATGATTCAAGGAGAAAGGAAGCATCGTAAATAAGTCAGCCATTCCTGAAAGTAACTTTTCTAAATCTTTTTGAGTTGTTTGTTAACTGTGTATATACAGTCAATGCGGCTAATACACAAACAGATTTTGTACCGCCTGCTGATAGCGCTGATGCATTCTCTCAGAACCTCTCTCTCTCTCTCTCTCTCTCTGAGTCTAGGAAAATCTCTCTAGGGAATAGTTTTGTTATAATTAAATTGCCTTGTAGCCGCTATGTATAAATTGAGCAAGGTTGGTTACAAGCAATTGTTGCATGTATGTATTGCATTAAATTAAAATTGGTTCAAAGGGAGATGGAATATATGTAAGAGCCAAGAGTGTATTCATGTTTTAGCCCATTCTTCTTTTCATGTTATCATGCACGATATACAGGCGTATTTTCATAATATGTACGATGTAGTTTAACTGATAAATTACAGTTCATTACTAGCCGATTGTTGTAGTGAATTTCAAAAATCGAATTGATAAGTTGCTTCTATACTTCGCATTGGTTTTATTTGCAGTTATTTACAGTTGAGGCAAAGTTAAATGCTTAGGATATTTTGGTGGAACTGTGCAAATAAAATTAAGTTCGTTTACCTTGCGAGGTGCCTGGCGATGTCGTCTCTGAACTTGACAGCACAATCCTTTCGTAATGTCACAATCACTTGACATGATACAATCCTCACCTATAATCACAACAACAAAAATACAAAAACAAGTTAGTACAATTTAGCTGCAAAACACATTCCAGCAAATCAAGTACCTACTTATAATTTGCAAATTACAAATATTAAAGTCAAAAATACAAGTTGTCAGGCATGGCATTTCTCATCGTCGTCACCCACAGCAAAGAATTTAGAATTACTTTACTTTATTCATCCTAGCTCACAGGGTATATTTTAAAGGACGTAATAAAGTTTAACGTATTAAATATTTTTATTTTCTGAATATTATTCAGAAAATGCGACAAACCTCCTAAACTTAAAACAAGCATAAAATATTACCTACGAAATTTTAAATTTAGCATTTTACATCACGAATATTCATTTAAATGCAGCTGACGAATGCAGTTTTAGAAGCTGTCTCGCCTGAATAACCATATAGTCTTAACTTGTACTAAAATCTTTAAGTACAGGAAACGCCTTTACTTTATACCTTAAAGGCAGTAGCTTTCACTTCAAGTGCAACGTTTCGACAAAAGCAGTTTGTCATGCACAATGTGTGATGCAAAATCAAATTAGCAATTTAAATTTTAAGCAGAAATATAGCCCTCTACTTATGTATACTACAAGTAAGTACTCAGAGTTATGTATAGTATTGTATTCTTTTGCAAATACTTTCACTAAAACTTAATGTCAATCTTATTTTTGTACAGTCAAACCAGGTGAATTCAGTCATTAATATTTTTAGTTACACGATGCATAAGGAATGTCTACTAATTCATATTTCTGTATTATGAAGTGGTGGCTACAAAGTCTTGGTTATCTACTGCACAAAGGTCAATATATTATTTCTTGTACGCCAGTGAAACTTTGTCAGTCAAGTCAAGTTAAAATCCATACAATACTGGTTTTTGTAGCTGTTACTTTTCTCCGGTGACTCTGACGCTATGTTTTCGAGCATAACAGCCCTAATAAAAAATTTTTAGCAAAAGGTAGAGAAAAACTAATAAAGTCAAAGGAAATACAATAAGGTAAGAAAGGTCTGGCACTTCATTATCCCATAGGCGACATGAATGCCCCGTCACACAGTAGCGTTCCGTTGCAATTTTAGAATTCACATAGCTATTCACGACATAAAAAATTACTACAACCGGACATTCTATATAATATAAGAGCATGTAACCAGTATTTCACGAAATTAAGGTTGCTTACGTCTTTTGTGAAGTCTATAGCATGGCATGTTATTCATGCATTTTATATCTTTCCCTTTATTACCCTGTATAAGAGCGGCTTGATTATACGGGCATTATAATTTTGTTCACGGTTGGCTCACCCTGTAATTTTCTTCATTTGTGAATCCAGTGAGCCAGAAAACTGACATTGTTTATATGCATTGCTTTCATTAAAATTTCTTGGCAAAAATACGTCAAAAGTAGGATACTCTTTACGAAATGAGCCAGCTGCAATGTATTTGCTTTATACTCATTCTTGTGAAAAATGTGCTTTCTTTTACAAAAGTTGACACATTAACTTTCTTTCTGGCGTTTTTTTGAATTATAGCTAGCAAACACACATTGCTTAATTTGCTGTAGCATCTTTCTCTGAATTAAAAAAGAATACTTTCTGTCTTTTACAACTATTTTTCCTTTCAAAGAGTACAAATGCGTGGGCAGACCAAACGGAGTAACTATAACTGATGGTTTTCGCCCACATGTACAACCCCCAAGTATAATATATCTGAATATAATACTTCCGTCCTATTTCATGTAAAGTTTCTTTACTTGCATTTCTATAGAGGGTGGAAACTGGAAAACTTAAATATATATTGGATTTACATCAATGGTTAACCAAGATTACCATGTTCATGCATAGTGGAACAAGGACTTATGATTTTTCTAACCGAAACTCCCAACTTTCTAACCACCATCAATTTACTTGGGCTTCCACTTGTTTGTACGTCTTTGAGTAGTACAAAATATTGTTTTTCTGGTTTTTGCTGATGACGGTGATGGTGAAAAGAATAAAATGCAAGAAGTATGTACGTAATCTGTTTTTCTTTCAATTTTCACTAATTTGCGTCTTTGGTTACACTTACAGTAGAAAAGCAACATGTGCAGCTGTGTGACTAAATATCTAACATCTAAAAGCTGCATGCAAACTATTCATTAAGTCACGTGAGTGTTGTATACAAGACGGCTCACCAGGAGCACTGCTTTTGTTATGTATGTATGTACATTTATTTATAAGACGCTTTGTATAGCGAATTGTTTACAGACAAAGGCCATTAAATGCTGAGCTCTGGTCCAGACATACCATCAAGGACTAACGTTTCGTTAAAACTACAATTTATCATGAAAGATGCAAGTACCAAACACTCAGACAGGCCCTTTTTAAACAATTGGGGCGTCTGTGGACGTATTTATAATGTCGCCCCATTTAGGTAAGCAAGAAAATCATATACGAACTAACTTGTATTGCTGTGTAGCCGGAAACTAACTAGTCAAAAGTATCTAATGCATAGATTTTTGTACAGTGTCAAATTACTTTTATGCGATAATGTAGTTCAGTTGCCCAGAAGATGCTTTTATGGATCTTTTAAATTCCATGAGTCAGACGTAAATCTGTTTTGTGACTCGTTTGAAATTAAATGGCTATGAGGCTTTGTTATATTGCCATAACCAATCTGAGATTTTGTATTGGTTAGATGCATAATGCATACAACGTACCTAATTTCCGTTTCTGATCAACCTTCGCTGTTTATTTTTGGAAAGTCTTAAAAACAACCATAAAATTTTACTCTTCAACCATCTCCCTCAAATTACTGTTTCTATTGTTCACGATCCGTTTATTATGTGACCCCTGAGATCATGTGGTTCCAACCAGAGTACTTTGAAACCATTATGCTGATATTATTCTGTTTTTATGCAAGTAAGAAGGTTATTTGATTCAAGTCACTTTAACGGTGTTTGCAGTAGAAAAGAAAGCTGGTATACAGTTCTCAAGACTGTATCTAAAATGGCACGTAATTTTTAGACTTCGTGAAGAGTGCGTGACCCAGAGTTTTTAATGGCAATCACACATTTAAGCTTGGATTTATTGCTGCTCAAAGTGAAAGCATGAAACGGAAAATTTTCAGGCCCTTACGTAAAGCGGTGTTTTCATTTTGTACACATGAAAATGGGGTTACTTGAAATATTTACACTGGAAATCAGCAAAAGGCTTGGAATTTTAGAAAGCATGTCTCTCTTCTTAAAAGGAAAAGTAAAACATTACAGCACAAATTAAATTTAGAACAATGTGTATAAAATTTACAATTGAGGCTTAATTATGTCGAGGATCAAAACTGTCCATGCAACACGCTTTTTATGATAAACTTTCTTTTGTGTAAACATCCAATAAAAGATTACAGAAATTATTTTCATTAAATTCTTTGACACTTCAAATAAAATTTTTTATATGAAATCATAATGAAAGGGAGCCGGAAGGAATGTCGGAGACACAGTTTTATACGGAATAAATGTCCACATTTTGGATGTCCATGGAATTGTTTTAGGTGGGCAAATGGATTTCGGTGGCCGTGTTTTAGGTGGGCAAATGGATTTCGGTGGCCGTGTTTTAGGTGGTTAAATAGATTTCGGTGGCCGTATTTTAGGTGTTTTCTTATATGCAATACTATTTTTAGGTGCTTTAAATAAACTAATGAGCGCCTAAAACTTCTCATAACCGAAACTTAATAACCACCGAAATTGTGTGATCACCTAAAACTTTCCGCCTAAAAATTACCCTTATAAATCCATTGTCACCTACATTCCTTCCTACACCCATAATGAAAAACGTTTGCTCTGATTTTAAAAACTTGCTAACACAACCAATCCTGGTATAAAACTTTACAAAATATTTGAATAATGCTTGCTAGTCGAATGATTATGAACCTCGTAATACATATATGGAATTTCTCCTAATGTCATGTATTTGGTAAGGAATGTTTTTATAGATACAGTTTTAGACACACACAAATATTAAATACATTAAACAGGTAGCTCCTCTTTCACCTGCGAGCTCCGTTGCCCCATTTTTCTAATTTAAATTAAAATGAAGCAACTATTACGTCACCTGTACCTAATTCTATTTATATGCATTCCTAGTAGGTACATGACATGGCATAACCTAAAACATACATGTGGAGATGGCAAGGCGTAACCAAAAGCAGTATGTCAACTTAAAGCATTACGCCTAAAATACACATCATACATAAATCATCATTAACACCACAAGTGACTTACATGTGTTGGTGTGTGTGTGTATAAAACGGAACCAATGTAAAAATGCTTGTGAAACGCCGTTATTGCGAAAGAACGAGAAATGCCAGTTAACGATAAAGGTCTATGGACATTTACAGATTGTTTCAAAGCTGTCATAAATATCAAAACTGGAGTTATTTAGGACGGCGGCTACAATCAAACAATCTCACTCAGAAAATACGTTACGCGCGTCTACTAAGCCCATCTGCTCTGAAATCATATTGTCTAGCTCTAGATTAAATACTAATATAGCAATCACGTCACTTTTCGGCATGACCATGCATTTTAAATTAAAGTCAACGTAAAAAAGTCGGAACTGAATAAGGAAAAGGATGACAGTGATGTGATGATGGCACCCACATAGTAAGCTCAAGCGTACGTCTCCGTCATCCAGGCAGTATCTATCCGTCATTTATAACATACAGGATTCCGTGTCATTTCAAAAAGCATTAATAAGATGAAAAGGGCACTGACTAAAATATCCTTGTGAGCTAATTTTTATACTGAAAATGCCGGAGTTTAAACTAAATACAAGCCAAATTAAACTTCTTTCATAAGTACCTAGACATACTTCTCGACAAAATACTTTTGACACATAAATCCATCCTATATACATGTCTGTATACTTTCTGTATTTCGTTGAATAGATAAAGTTGAATTAATACATTATTTGAAAAGTAATGACCTCTGCTTATTCTTCGCATATTTAGTCTAGCTGCTATGTAAAGTTATCAGCTATTTGCAATCAAACTGCCCTATAGGATCCTTCTTGTACCTTGTCGGTGTTTGGAAGCATAATGTACTAATCCCTTGTAGTAAAACACGCCCGACAGAAACTTTAATTCAGATCCAAATTTTGCTTGCACTGATATTTCATATTCTCATATGTCAGAACAGGAAAAATGATTGTAGTAGTAAGTCATAATGGTTTATGGAGATTAACACGCATTAATTAGGTGATCAGAATGATGAAATACAACTGTATTAGTTTCAGTCACGAGAAAAATGAAGGCTGAAGCTATGATGAGATCCTGGCGATGAAGTTTTCGTAAATATCTGTTGGAATCCAGTTTTTCTGGGTAAATTTATATTTTGTTTTTTAAAAGCCAGCATTTAATCAAATACCCTATGGCTAAAATTAGTTTACCTAGGCTGCCCAGCATTTGAAGTCTGATAAGTGTGATGCAGTACTATTGATCTAATGTGGTCGTAAATACGCCAAATGTTCGTGTATTTGACCTTTTTATGGGTAAAATAATGATTGGGGATGTGTTGCATGTCTACAATATCCTTATAATACTAATTGTGCAATGCTCTGCGCCATAGGGTTACATTTTGATGAAACGAATGTGTTTTTAGGAACAACACATACTTATTATGCTTAAGTTTTTAGATGCACCGGTTTGATGGTTTCCATAATGTCAAATGCAATTAGCTGTGTATACGACACATCGTATAGACCCATTTTTATATGTATATTGATCTCAACATAGTCTATATTATTAAGGACGGGAGACGGAACTAGGGACTTCCTGGAGCAGAGGGTAACTAACCGCGGAGGAACAGTTAAATAACAACAAATTTGGACTTGATCTGATGTGTTCCATGCTTTTGAGGTGATTACAGATTAATTCCTCAAAAACTAACTTTACCTTTACGTTTTCAAAACAGGTGAGATGATACCTTTTGTATATGGCTAATAACAAAAAGCGTACAGCAGTAAAAAAGCAAGATAAAGAATTGGGTCCAACATTGAGTCGACTGGTGATACAATATTAATGCATCCCAGTAAGCCAACACTGCACTGTGGTACAAGCAATGAATTATTACAGGGATTATGGTCGACTCTTTGTTGGTTTCTGACTGACTGACACATTATCCTTTACTTTCCTTTTTAGATTCTGTGTAGTCAGAGAAAGTAAAATGCTTCTCATACACAGATCTACCGCACACTCAGAAGCTATACTGCATAATCCATGAGAAAGTGAAAATGACCTGTGAGTGATGAGACAAGTTTAAGTTGAAACAAGGACTCATGGCGAAATACCCAGTTTTTTTGTGAAAACACTATATAGAGTATTCTTTTATCTTGCCATGTAAATAAACTAAAAAAGGTAAGCTTTCTGTTTTATGTCAAAAGCAACAAACTTTGTTATTTAACACTCACTGTACTTACCGTATTGTTTCTTAGCTTCTGCTACTGGGATGCAAGTTTTTATATCTGAACCAGAGCAAATTAGTCCTGACTCACAGTCTCCATCCCGCTCACACATTTCTCCTTGTTTTGCTCCAGAAGGTTGGGAGACAAGTTCCAAGAACTGTGGGCGTTCAAAATAAAGAACGAAACATTTAAAATTGTACAGGTCCCATATATATAAAAAGACAAATATACTTTATTTTTGTGCAAAAAACTAATAGAAATTGGCAGATAATAATTACGCAAATGTATATTATTAGATAACATTTGTATGCCAATCCGAATCTGAACTACTCCACAAAGTTCAATTTTATAAGACAAAACAACATTTATTTCTTACCTCCATCCACATCAACACAAGCATGGCCGGAGCAACAGTGCTCATTAGCAGTACACTTTTTGCCGTAGCAAACTTCCTCCTTTCCATAGCCTTCATTCATGCCTTCGTTCATTACTTCTTCCAGTTCTCCTTTCTCTATCTTCTGTAACAAATATAAAACCAGTTCACGAATCTACCATTAATTAAACACAGGGCACCGGTCGCTTCCATGTTGCCTACATAATCATACAGCCACGCTAATATTATATTCATTTCCAGTGTTCGCTTCGTTTTCATAACTTGCAATTTTCCACTCTACTTTTACTTCCAATTTTGTGTTCCATCTAAGGTTCGGTTACCCTTTGCAAACTAAGGGTATAAATTGCCTATGAAGTACATAATATATACATTTGTGGTATACTTATATTTGTACACAAATGTTATGTCTAACTTAATTTTTTGTACTATATTTTGTTTCACAAAAGGAGTACCATGCAGCATTTCAATTTTAAGTAAACTACATCAGCAATCACCGCATAGCATGTAATTTTTTGACATAACATATTTCATAATATGTGCAAAGCGCAAACAGTCTGTTTGGAATAAGTTACCAGTTTACATCTGGAAACTGTAGAATTGTATACTTTTTTGTATATGTCGTCTGTGAAATGGATGAAATAATTTGATACATTACTACTCATACAAGATTTCACAGTTGGCTGCTTTTACACTGAAAATCGACTATTGATCTTTGCGTACATAAAAAAGAACACGAATGAATCATACATGTAGAGTTCATGTGATCACCAAACAAGTGGAACACTTGGTACCAATTATTTTGATGTTTTTCCTTTTAGCAATCTTGATAAAAAACACATATTTTTTTAACAGCATGACTTTGCTTTGGATTTGTCATCATTTGTCATGATGCAGTAAGACTCATGCGGAGAGTTCTAGGTTTCTACGATACATTTTACGGTCTTCAAGTAAAATGATTGATAAACTGCCACATGTTCGCTTTACGACGGTGCAATACTTTGGAAAAGGTAAACTAAACGAAAACAAAATGCTCTGTTTTATCATCAAATTACCCCCAATGTCCGAAAAACATTTTTGTATGGTTGTCTTGGATCAAGAGAGGTACATAAAAAGTAACGTAGTGCAATTGACAGAAACTGTAAGGTTTTCAAACACGTTTTCAACCGACAGTCCTACTAGTAAGCGATTGCAGGAGAGACATTGCCTGTTAGCAAACTCGAAGGCAACAAATCGATCTAAATGTGGTTTGTATTGAGGTCGCAGTTCTTATTCTTTTAGCTGTCTGAAAAAGTTCTTTCGTGTTTGCTATGCTTCAACTAGACGTAACATTTTCTCCATTAGCACAAGTAAAAGTCACAAATAAAAGTGTCGTTGATAGGTAGATTTGTAGTACTGATACAAAATCGGTAGAAAAGGGTGTTGAGCTAAATATTCCATTACCCATGAATTAAAGAGTTCATATAAGATATGTAGAATTGTAGGGTACGAAGTCATTAGTTCCGGTGTTTATGTTATGTACATATATGAGTCATTGTATTGATGGTGCAGTCATAAAACGAAAAATGCCGTGACTCATAAGATGGAACTAATTAAATATATAACTTTCGGTATGAATATACACGCATAAATATATTTGACAGTTGGAAAACGGATATCCACAAAAAATATTGAGCAAATTAACCCAAGAGAAAGTTCGTTTACTTTAAGCTTTAGGGAAGGTGTACGGGAAATGTAGAAAATACGATTTAAAATGTGGCTTATCTACAGATATGGGTGCAAATGATGTATAGAAATCATATAAAGGTATTAACTAGAACTTCCAGTTGCAGGATTCATTGGTATTAGCTTTGATGAACTTAGCTCAAAGCCCAAAGCGTTTGACATAAGTCGAAAGTTAAACGAAGATCGGTTTTCAAGCCCAGGCATTTATTTAAAGTACATGTTTAACTTCATTAAGCATGAGGTGATATGGTGGGCTTATCTATCTATCTGTCTATTTACTTTTACATTCCAAGTAAAAATTAATCATGCCATTGTATGTACGTACTTCATCTTTTACACTTAATAAATGTATGCATACATATTCGTTCGTATTGAGATTGTAATGTTAAAACACACCTTTAAAACTAGTAATGCAAACATTGCTAATCTACATAGCAAAAGTCTAAATGTCAACCAAATAGTTTTGTTTACAATGAGAAATGTTCTGTATTGAATACGCCGCAAAACACTATTTCAAAAGAATGCTCTCATTCCCTCCGGCACGGCACTACAATGACTACATAACAACTAAAGTAGGATGTCCTTGAGAGTCTTTTGGAGTTCTGGACTCTGGACGCACGGTTGCGAATTGCGCATATTTATTTCACATTTTTAACATTCTCTTTGTCCATTTCTTATCCTTAATTCCACAATGTGCATAGAACAAGTAGGTACATATCTTTTAAGCGCACTCGAAAAATCTGGACAAATTCCAACTTTGTTTTTATCTTCTACCCACACAGCATATCATTGTCTATCACAAAGAAGGAGTAGTGCGCTGTGGGAAAAATTTCAAAAGCTATGGCTCGCACTTCTTTCTGTACATTTAGCTATCTGAGAAAATGAGAATTGCCCTATGAATTCAGTAAATATTTATAGTACAAGAGGAAGTGATTGCCCGGGCTCAGGTGTTCATTTTAATGGAAGCTACTCATATTCGCTTTCATCATTCTGAAGTAGCAGCAGTCTCACTGCTCACGATGGAATAAATAAGTAACTAGGATTGCATGTATAATATATACTGGTACCCATGTCAAAAGTATAGATCAAATCAGTCAGATATGTAAATAAAAGATGGGAGCTGAACTAAAAATACATATGTACAGGAAGGGAAATGGGAAAACAACAAAAAGAAAGAAGTGCACTCACATCCCTATTGCTAGCGAAGTAGGGACTAACAAAGCGAAACACTAACAAGCCTTGTAGATACATTATATAAACGGTTACGCTATGTTTATCTCGATCCCTATACTTATCATTGTGTTCACAGCCATAAAGAATAACGACCCACGGGAATTTTACATCTCAGATGAAAGGAAGAGAAAGTGGAGGTGAGTTGGAGTGTTTCGTTGCGATTTACGTCGCTACATAAGGAAAGGACGAAGCTGGAAAATAAATTTTCCTATACAATCCCATGCATGACTCCAGACCAGCAGTGTGGAATTTAATTCTTTGTTTTTGACGTTATATTTCACGCTGTGGTTCATTCTTCTATAAAATGTGGCAAGTCTAGCATAGCGAAAAATAATTTTTTGTTCCGTTTCTTTGTGCATACAAATTGGCAACGTCTTGTTCATTTGTTTATTATATTTATACAAAACCGGCTACAAATAAAATACAGTATGCCTTCATTACATGCAAATTGGAAACTTATATTCGGCTTGATACCAAAAGCAAATCGTAAAATATTAATGTACAAACAAGAGTGCTTAGAAAAAGTAGAAAAGTTTTTAGGAATATCCTGTTGACACGTTTTTGTTGTATGTTGTATAATGCATGTTATTATTGCTGACTCATAGCTGAATGAATCACCCTAAAAATGCACAGGTCAAATCCGAAACCTGGAAAATATGAAAATACTAAGGTACACTGCAACGCATTTGTTCATTCATGACCCTGGATCATTCATGCATTTTGTATGAAGCTAGTAGAAGACAGCGAGATAATTTAAATTAGCAAAATAACTTCCAAAATAAAACAAACTACGTCTTTTCAAAAAACATCCATTGTGTCTAACTGACTACCAAGTTAATCTCAAAATAACGTGTGCATAAGTAATTGAAAGTAGGTATGAAAAAAGCCCAGTGGCTAAATCTGGCTTTTGTGGTTCTTCCTTGGGAAAGAAAGTCTTTCATGGTTGTCATCTTTGTTGACTTCACTCCCTCCTCTTCCCATTTGATTTCGTTTACTTTGCGCTATTTGATACCTAACAATGCTTACTTTCTTTAGTAGATCCTATTTATTATGTGAACATAAATGGCTCCATTCTTTTCCTATTTTCTTTTGTTCCATTTGTGCTATGCTGACGTAAATTTTATCGAATACATTCTTTACCTCAGTCAAATAAATTCAATGACTCATTCCGGATAGAAATTGTAGATGAAGTCTTGGTATATAAGTAATGCGGATAAGCCAAAAAGTAACTTAATTTGTACATGCACCAGCTGGTGTGTATTTTTGGCACTTGATACCAGTAATGGTGCCAGTAAGGTGGCAGTACGAACCAACAATTACTGTCGACAGATTCCACATTCCTAGCTTTCTTTTTGGGCGATGAAAAATTCCAATTTGTGATAAAATACTGGAGAAAAAAGCTTACTCTCACACACGCCAAAAAAAGTTTACCGTATCAAGCAGTCTTAATAAAAGCATCAAACACGACTGACAACATAAGCAGTCACCACTCACAAGTTACGTAGCTAATACATTAAAAAGTCATGCAAACGTAAATATACGTATATATCTCACCTCCCAAGATACACACATATGTATGTGCATCATGCCCGATTCCATGTCTACTTTCATCTAGCCTCATCAACTCGAAAAGTTTTTCTTTTTTTTGCGAAACCCGAGAAAAGTAGCTAACTAAACAGAGAACAACTGCTGATGGGGAACAACAGAGAGAGAGTTGACTTTTTGTGTCTTATTAGGTTAAACTAGCTGATCATCGCAAAAAAGCGATGTTCGATTTTCTCGCTTGTGTGCTTTCTTTTACGGAGAGCATAAAGAAAGCTACTACACATAATATATATAACGTATGTGATTTCCCTTGGTTGTATTTTCTGGTTATTTTAAGCCGACACAACTTAACTCCAAAAACTTAATGTTTCCAACTCCAAAAACCAACTTTCAAAGCTGATGTCGACGTGAAAGAGGGTAGCCATGTGAAAGAAAGTGGAAAGGATGATTTGGAGTTGTAAGCAACGTATACGTATTAGGTATACGTTCGCCTGCTTTAAGAGTACGCGTCTTGCACGTCATAGTAGTTACCTTTGAGCTGGTGCATGACAAGAATTCCTCAAGAGGCAAGATTTTTAGCCCTAAAAAGTTCAGCTGAACTGCGGGAGTATAATATGAAATGACTATATAACAACAAGTAGGCTATTAAAGTCATACATTGGCGTCTCCTCCTTGTAAAATGAAACTTTGCATGGGTATGTGCTCATACGATGCTTACACATAACGAAAAGCTAGTTGAGAGGCTTCAAGGGAAATCCAAATATGCAAATTTAAGAATTCTATGCATAATGAAGCTCTAACTGAAAACAAGCATGTCGCATTTAGTATCCTCTGACTTTCCGCTTTTCATCCGTAATACCTAAGTTTACCCTTAGCGGTTTTAGTGTGTTCCTCCTTGCCTGTAGGACCTTCCTAATAGGGCCAGACTTTATACTGTGATTTGGGACCGACTGGTGATTACTCATCATTACGACATCAAAATTACTATATTGTTATCAAGGCATTCCTATATATTTCAGCTATGTATTTGTAAATAAAGTAGGTACGTGTATTATATTGTATATATAATTTATGTGTTTAAATCTGTGTTGCAATAGGCCATTAGCCAATATTGTTAAACACGCTTGACAGCATATATAGCCCATCATGTAAGATGTATTTTGAAGTAACGGAGCTGACTTTTCTCCAACATGACTTGCATTTTATCCTGCTATACGCAAATTACACTGCCTTGTTTATGCTTTCACCGCACACCACCGTCGCAATTCGACTTGCCAAGTTGATTAGATGAAAGTGTAGGTACATACGCTGAATGATGACGCACAAGCGGAATGCTTAGACAAACAAATGAAAATGGAGCAGTAGGAAATTTAAACATAAGTCAGTATTCGTGCAGTCATGTATGAACATTTATGCCTTTATTTTAGAAAATCAGTCAGCTATACACGCGTCTGCTACTTTTAGCTGAATTTATTCCTGTCTTTTTTTGCCCCTTGTACCGATTTCATTTAATTAATTGATGTACATACGTGTTACTGATAGTCCCCAAGATATTGGAGATCGAAGTCGTTCACACAGAAAATTCTAGTAAAACGCAAAACGTGATGAGATGATTCATTACTTTCTACATGCATCCAGTGAACCACAGTTAACCAATCAAAATAGATCTGTACCTAGTTTAGGCAATTATACCGTACCATAATGAATCATGCGATAAGTATATAGTACGTACTGGCTACTGGCTAGTACGTACCGCAAAACGTGTTGTGAATCATTTACGAACCTTTGAGTCAGACTAATTTTTGGATGCTTTAAATTTTTTTAAACTTCTCGATCATCCGTTATTTATGTGTGGATTTTTCTTGGATAAATAAAGTCTCTAAATTCTTAGAGTTTTTTATTTAATTATAAATTGGGTAGGAGTTACATATTATCTACCCTACAACCGATATCTAATTAAGGAAATATTCTATGAAATCGTTTAATACCTCTCCCAATTTAAATAATCACGTGTGCATGACTGTAAGTAGGCTCATTTTTGATCAGTTCAAGTGAAAGCTTCATAATAAGTGGCCCTCAAAACCTAATTGGTTGGCTCCTCCTAGGCATAACTTTAATATGAATTGTTTGTCCTGTTGAAAATATTAGGCAAAATGACAGTGTCAGCCACGGTTTACGGTATGGTTTTTCATTATATCCTGGAATGACAGGCTTACAACATTTATTGTGAAAATTTGAAGCTGTGAACATTTTTATCCCCACTAAGCATTCGATATTGATTGAATAACAAAAGCTCGAAGAATTTCACTACCTTATATCGTGACGTTGAGTAGGCGTTTTTCGTTTAAAATTGCACTTTTGCCACGTACAATATTGCTAAACTTTACAAACCTTCAATTCAATATAAGTGAAGTAAAATCCAATGCATACAAAAGACACAACAACTCCTTGAAATGCTTTAGCCATGCTTGCTATAAGCCTTGATAAGACATTCGATGGTCGACTGTAGGAGTATCTCGTGAATTTACTTCTATACTAAACTATGTTTACACGATTGTGACCATCAATTATAGTCACGTAGTTTCAATGCGAATGAATCTACCCACTCATATATATTTTAAGGATAATAATAGAGGCTACGTACATATTAGGACAATCTACATTGGAGAATACATACTCATGCATTTATAACATAATTTACTTTACTACGACTTTTCTGCTTTCACTTTTTGCTCCTGGGTCATACAAAAGACCTTATAACTGATAGACTGGAAAAGCTGTAATACACGCCATGTTAAAAGCTAAAAAATTCTTGTGATTTTGGGGCCTATTTTTTTGAAGGGACGAGTTTCTAAGGGAAATATTGCATACAAATTCAAATAAGGATCGTTGCTAACCAAACTGGGACAAAACACCTTGCCATACCCTTCCATTATAAATCCCTCTGAAAAAACGAATTCCAGGAATCACAAAAAAGTCGCCTTTATTTTTGTCTTTTCACATCTTTCAGTTATAATATCTTTTGGTCATACATGCTTTTATGAATATACTTTTGTTCAACACAAAAGAAATTCTATACTAAACTATGTTTACACGATTGTGACCATCAATTATAGTCACGTAGTTTCAATGCGAATGAATCTACCCACTCATATATTTTTAAGGATAATAATAGGGGCTACGTACATATTAGGACAATCTACATTGGAGAATACATACACTCATGCATTTATAACATAATTTACTTTACTACGACTTCTCTGCTTTCACTTTTTGCTCCTGGGTCATACATGCTTGCACTTTTATGAATATACTTTTGTTCAACACAAAAGAATGAAATCTGTCAGAACTCCGTACTGCTAAGAAGGCAATTGATGGTAGCAAAAGGGAACATCATATATAGCTTTGTAGATATTATGATACTTTCTTAAACTATTGGACTTCAATTTCCCAACTCCCAACATCAAACTTAATTCCCCTTTTCTCAACAAGTGTCACGTGCTTTGTCCCTTTTTGGCTATGTAGAATAGAGATTGAGTTATTGCGTGGAGTGAAATTAAATCCCTTGGGAAAACAGAGTATATAGGAAAAGTACACATGACATGTGTCTAATAAAATTTCGTTAGGAAGAAAGAGCGACTNTTCCCCTTTTCTCAACAAGTGTCACGTGCTTTGTCCCTTTTTGGCTATGTAGAATAGAGATTGAGTTATTGCGTGGAGTGAAATTAAATCCCTTGGGAAAACAGAGTATATAGGAAAAGTACACATGACATGTGTCTAATAAAATTTCGTTAGGAAGAAAGAGCGACTGTATAACTATAATTTTCTATACTGACGCAGAATAAAATTTTCCCTATCCCCATCCCCTTTACTATTTAATTTATAGACATTTTCAGCCAGTAGTCTATTTAGTAACAAGGTGTGTGTGATGCGTAGAGCAAATGTGGAAGGGACGATAACAAACAACGTAGGACACTATCAAGTGCTTATTAAAAATAGTGGTTATAAAACTATTTTCATCTCACTTCAAAAATTTGCAGTCATAATATGTATTTTTCATCGTTTCATGACATCACTTCATAAAAAGTAAGATTTTAAGTTACAAACAAGAATGGAGGAAATAAGGCAGAAGTATTGAATATGATGAAGTATAATAGGCAAAAGGTAATTTCCCGTAATTGCCCTAAAACAAGTCGCAGTTAATTATATACAATCTAGATTTTTAGAGGCTACCATACATGTTTACTTACACACTATCAATAAGGAAGAGAGAATTTGTAATAATGTCCAATGTTAGGAAATGCAATGTTTATTGACTTTCCGTTTCTTCTCATTTTTCGGACTAGCTCTTTAAAAGCTTGTGTGTAAGTAATCATTTTATGAGTCACATGCATTTATGACAAGGTATGATAAATTTTCATTGCCTTCTTGTGAGCAATAAAGTCATAAAAAACTGAAAATATGCTTGGGAATTGATATAACGTCACTACGGCCCAATTAAAAAGCAAAGGTTAATGTTGACAAAAAGATATTGTAAAAGCTGTTAAGGTGATTGCAATGAACTAATGCAACTATGTGAAAATAGAAGTCATAAATTGTTCTTCCGCATTGCCAACTAACTACTTCAGTACATATGTAACACGTGATAGACTGCAAATAATCCTAAGGTAATGTTATGTGCTAAATGGTAAATGGAAGTTATCATCATGATTATAAAGTTCCATGATGACTTGAACCATGTGGTACTCTGGAATTGAGGGTGTGGGTGCATTAAAATGACAGCACAAAGTGGATGTCGCTTATGTCATAGTAAATAAAATGATCTTAATACACCACCCACATCAAAAGTGTTGGAAATCACAGTAGCTTTTACGTAGATATTTTCCTTTGTTCATTTTTGATTATTATATGTAAAACTAATTAGTCATAGAGTTGAGTGTAGCGCTATCTGTTTAAAGGCTACCTCATTGTCCTGTTGGCATTTTGATTGATTCTTGTTTATTCTGGAATATTTTCCGTGCGTTGTAACTTGTACATTATTCTGTATTCTAGCTTTGATTTATATTATTATCTCTCCAGACACGGAAGAGAGTACTTGTGTTCCCATTTTGCTCTGCACTTTTGAGAAGCTCCTTGAGCTCAGTGATTTAATTGTTCAGTGGTTCCTAACTTAATAAAGTTAATTAATATTATAATTTTTGGTAGTTTATGCTACCCAATTGTTCTTCATTTTTTATTTAAATATTTACGTAGATTTTAAACTGGTAACGCAGTCTTTAGTTAGTTTGATTGACGCTGGTCTGAACGGAACACGCTCTAAGCATTCAGACATTTTAAAAGGAGCATTGACTACGGTTAGTTATCTCTGGCTCCAACATACACATCAGCCCTTCGTCTATTTTTCTATCTCGTCTTGCTTAACTTGTACTGACTGAAGTATGAAACCTCTTAAAGAGAGCTGCTGACAGCGTACTACCAAATGTCATGAGAAAGGCTTCCACAACCTCTGGATTTGATCTCATGCTGACTAACAGCCTTTGAATTTTGAGAACAAAGTTACATAATAACTTCGTGGCTCTTCCAACTTCATAACATTATTCAAGTTTCGTGAATTGAGATGTTTCGTTTTTTGTTTGAAAGTACTCCATCACACATTAAATATACAACGGCAATATGTACCATGAATTACGTAGTGATGATACTCTTTTAACCTTGCTAAGGTAAGGTTGCAGATAACAGATAGATTCCTATCGTACGGAAGACCTACGGAGCAACTCATGCGGTAACTGAAGAACTACTTTGGGTGGAAGGGCTTCCGTTACGTTACAGTAAAAAGTTTGTTTCAAACAAATAGTTTTATTACAAATTCTTATGCTTGTTACACAAAAATGGATGCATTAGTTTCGTATTGTATATTATGCTAACGACATCGCCAAGATATTTTCAATATTCAACTTGAATATGTACAAGGATTTTATGCATGCATGCTCAGTTTACTTACTCTTTAACCCGGCATGAAATAACCTGTCTGCTGAATTGGAGAAGTCTTACTTTTTTACAAAAAAATATCGCATGACCTCGCAGCATTGTTACGAATGTTTGATATTCGTAAGTATTATTGACAACTTAAAAAGCATGTCATATATATTGCTCAAAACACGCCAGATAGATGAACACGACTCTGGTGTCTTTCTTCCTTTTATTCTTTGACTGGAAAAATGTTTCCTTTTATTTAACTATTTTGTTTTGCGTGGTTGTTGTTGGTTTTTCGGTCGTTACAGAAAATAATACGATCTTCCTGAATAAATACAACAAAAGACTTTTACATACACATTCAGCCCATCATTACAACGTTATTCTAAACTAACACAACGTTGTACTGTTGGCGGACGGAGGTCCCTTGTTAGGATTCAGTGAACTGAAAAGCGAAACTAGAAAATTCACCCTGGCATTTTCCAGCTTACTACTTACTTACTGCATGTCTGTGATGCTGATATTATCCTACTTGTTATATCTCTTTTTGATCTAAAAAACGAACATGTGTATATGTCTTCCAAGAGACACACGAGAACATAAACGCACAGTTTTAAAAACCTGATCGCTATCATCTCATGCACAGAGTTTTGCCTAAAGACAATGGGATTCCTCTGATGGAAAAAGTAAAACCTCCCAAACTGGTGCAAGTTGTGTGTGTACATATTTGCTCTCACTAAAAACTATTTTAGAATCAACAACAAAAGTTACAAATTGGGAGGAAAACAAGAGTAGAACCTTTAAAAGATCACAAATAACAAGCAAACGTCAGAACAGAGGAAACGCATGCAGCAACCCATATATTTAACAACTACATTGTTTCTTTATGTGAGATATGTGCAGAGCAGCATTGTAGCATTGAAAAGTATACAAAAGAAAAAATAAGGCCTTCAGGAACCACTGAAACTTGTTTAAGGATGCATATTACGGACATTAAGATATGCCCAAAATATAAAAGACATGAAATGTACATGTTTCAGGAGCAATTCAAATATGTAGAATAGGCAATCTTTGCGAGAACTCCACCTTCACCTATCCTCTTTTGACTTTTTTTTGCTTGAAAAAAAAGTGAAGCCTCGAGTAATTAACTCCTTCATCAAGTACATTTTGAGTAATAAGCCACGGAAAAATAATTGCTTTTCCTCCCTTGTTTTTCGGCAACTGCTTGCCTTTTCAACTTTTAATTACTTGTGCAGGCTGCCACACAGTTTATTCAGTAAGGAACTCAACGGTAATGTAAAGCAAAGTAAAAAAGTAGAAAATGGAAAGAAAACAAGGGAAGAGTAAACCACGCTAATTTACTTCAAAAGAATCAAGCTTCAAACATATGCCTCTTACAATACTATCTCCTTCGAGCAAGTGGGAAATCTATTGTAGCTTACGACGACAATTCGTCTTGTGTTGTTTGAATAAAATAGAGAAATTTTAAAATTAAGCAAGGGCAAGGGTATATATATTTGACTTTTACTATTAAGGTTTTCATCCACCATGAGTGTATATTATGTGTATATATGTATATTTGCATGTTTGTACATGGTCGTTTCTTCAGTGAACATCTACCACCAGTTCCTTTTTGTTTTATTGCGTAATGTTTGATGAGGAGGGTAGATAAATACTTAATAAACCCGACAAAGTAGGGTAAGAAGAATATTTATTCTGGTATTGTTTTAAGAGTGAAGGGGCCACCCCAAATACGGTCTAATAGTGTAATAGTAATAAGGTATAAGGCAGGGAAAACGGCGAGTAATTAAATAAAGGAGCTCGTATAGATAATATATTGTTGATAAAAACTAAACAGCTCTCCGACAGTTGTTCTGGTAAAAGTATAATGATCACATTGGGTCATAATGATAATCATATTGGGGTACAGGGCACGTGTGGGTGTGTCATATTGGTACTTGACTCATAAGTGGATTTACAAACAGTGTATGCACTAAGTTTGTAATAAATTAAATGCATCGAATAGGATTATTTATCACCTGGAGGGCTCTCCGTGTTTTTTATGTATTCAGATCAGATTCCGTGTTTAATCCTCTTAGCGTCAATAAAACTCTTTTTTAAAGTAAAACTATAGGAAAAATAATCTAATACTGATGCATTTCATAATGATACTTGAAGCTTCAATAATGTTTAACTGTTTCACCCACAGCATTAACAATTTGGACGGCCGTCGTAATGTATGAGAAGCCATAAAAAGCGAATTTGAAAGGTATTGCACTCACCAACGCCATTGCTGATTTAATGCCAGATTAAATCCGTTTTCCACAATTTACGAGTGCTTAATAAGATTATTCAAGGGAACGCCAATTTAAAATGCAGTTTTAATCAGCATGCATATCAGAGTGGACATTAAAAACTTTATTTTTACAACCTGAAAACTTTTACGGTGATGAAAATGGCATTTTACTATGCAATTCTTGGGTGTAAGCATGTCTTCAATGTGAAAATAAACGACAGCTTTAAAATGTCGACAATAATGCTAGGCTTTTGCGATAATTTTTTGTGAATGAAATGTTTACGTCTTTTTGACGAGCAGCGCTTGAGATAAAATTTGCTACACAGCATTCCTTTGACAAAACCTGGACAAGAAGTTGACTTTATTAGTTCAAGAGAATTTTATGTACAGAGGCGGTGTTTTATGCTGCATGCATGCCATTTACGGCTAAAATTGAACAACAACGTTTTTCCTTTTTCAACCAACCACGCCACTCCATCAATGAATCACAATTGCTCAGTTGTCATTTTTGTGTCAACGATGTTAACTTCAATTCAAAGCCTTTGTTCTTTGTTCACAAGAGCAGAGGTTAAATGAGTCACAAAAATTTCTTTGAAATGTGTACCAAAATGTACCAACCTTTTTTCCAAACATGTTTTCATGAACAATAAAACTCCTACAAACCACCACACACATACACAAACGTTAACAAACAATCAGCTCTAGTCTAACAAGACAAAAAGTGTCATCTCCAGATTTGCTGGACAAAATGATGCATTATCTACCTCACAAGCAGATATTATTCCGTCGATGTAGTACACAAAGAGAAATATTTCTCTAGCATAACAAACATGCTGGACTCTACACACATAAAAGTGAAGCGACCTGCTGTGTGCAACAGTTAGATAAGAAAAATCAAATCTTTCATTTCATTCCATCAGGCTAGCCAAAATATTAGTTTGTAAATCGTGAGTTATGTATTTACTTGAATCATTGCAATATGTCACATAATATAATAGATTTTATAGCATAGTCCATCCAAAATAATGACTGATGCTCTATTCAGTCCAAATGAACCGAGCTAATGTTATATATAGGAGCCATTATCCTTCTAGCCTCGTCAGTGTCAGCATTGTATGTGTCAGCATTTATGAGACGGTGGCTATTGTGAATATGATGATATGATTCTACATTTAAGTGCGTTATATTCTCTTTCGTAGGTCTCCAATGGAGTATGGTGAAGGAGGAAAGGAACTCAAATGACGGTTATGATGAGTGATGCTAGTCGATGTCATATTCTTGTGTCACTAGACAGCTCTACTGAATCACTCTCCTCCGTCTCTTTCCCTGCATTATGAATACATTAGGTGAAATATTGAAACAAAAAGGTTCATGAAGTATTCTCTTTGAAAAATGCGTTGCTTGCTTATTCTCCTTGAACACATTATACGTGTACGCTAAAACATACATATTTACTCATCTCACTCGTAATATATTTAATAGACAAGTGATCGAAGACCGAATTGAACAAGAGTACTGATATATGTACACAAAAACATCAGGCCTGCCTGTTATGGCTTGTCGTGTCAGCTATCATGTTAAAAGTATACAAACGTGCCTCAGACGTGTTTTAAATATAAGCGAAGCGTGTGTCTGTAAATACACACATGAAGTTTAATGCCTACAAACAGACACAACAGTGACATAGGTGTAAAAAGACCATTCCTACGCAATATTGATGGTGATATGATGATCTACACATGAAAGCATAATATTTGACTGTGCGATAATGGAGTACATATTTTGTATCTGTCATAAAAACATCATGATGATTTTATTCCAACCAAGGATATATTTACATGCATGAACAGATGGTTTAACTGAAGTTTACATTAGGACGAAATTTTACACGTATTCTACATCATCATCGAACACAAACGTACACTTAAATAGTTTTAACTTTTTTATACACTTTGTAATGTTACAAATGAAAGCAAAGAATTTTTTTGTTTGATCAACTAATGTATCTGATAAGAAAGCATAGATCGACTTCGACACATCATCGTAACAACGACAAGGAAACAAACATCAGAGACAACGTTACACACAAACCCAGCTTCCCTAAATTTTCATTCATGTCATATATGCATCATCTGCATGGCAAAACACACTACACAAAGTACTGTCAAAACTTGACATGATGATATGAACAAATAATAGAAAACTCAAGGAGAAAAGGTGTAAGAAACTCCATTTAGAATTGACACAACATTTTCGTCTTGTTCAGACAGAGTGTTAAAGTGACAAGTTGGAATCATTTACATAAAAATTCGCCTGTAAGACTTTCCATTAGTTTGCACTTCAAAATACATGCATTTAAATGTAGCATTGCATAACCTGAAGGGTGGGATCTGGAAGGATTGAATAATGAAGTGAAGTTTGAAGGAGATGATTTGTAGAGATAATCTGCAACTTTTTCTGAAGGAAGAAAACACACTGACTTATGTACCTATTCTGAAAGGAAAGGTTTGATTTTTTCCTTTGATTTAAGCTCCAATGATCCGACTGTAAGCTGTTTACATCTCTTGCAACCTGACGAATGCAGGAAAGCAGACAACAAAAGAGAAACCAATTATGATGCAAAGAACGAATCACCTGTCTCAGAAACCACAACGAATTTGCTTGAAGGAATAAAAACGCATCTTTTTTCTCGCCAGTGTACAGGACAGGTAAGTGGACGTGACCCTGACTGCAGATTAGGTAATGCTGGTACGATTTGTATTCGAAAACTGAGTACATTCAAAGAATATTGTAGTTCAACGTGGTTATTCACGCTCGATGCGGTTTTGCTCGGAAATTACACCATTATGAATACTATTTTCTACTTAAATATATAAAGTCTTCGTAATGTGCATGGCATGCATCTTGTGGAAAACGAGGTAGCCAAATGTGCCGAAAATAATATTGAACGTTGAGAAACTAACTACTTTCGGTTTTCTCAGTTGTGGTTTTAGGTCAGCAAACTCTATGTAGGATAAAAAATTCAAAGCTTCCTTACGTTTAAATTGAGAGCGTACATTATTCATGTAGTCGTATACTTAAGCACACTGACATAGTGGTTTATTGTATAAGAAGCGGAAATAGAATTTCCATACACGGGCATCTTCTTCTAGAAGAAACAGCGAAAAAACTAGGTCTTGTGCGTGTAAAAATGTGGGGAAACTCTTTAGGACTCTGTGCAAAGTCTTTAAAGTTCATTTCCACAAGCTGGTGAAATAGCGCGATGAGAGCCATAAATAAAAATTTGCTTCCGAAGATGTACCACGTAGAATTCGTTTAACAGGGCACATGCATTTTTTAAGCTGGAGATAGGAAAAGCTTAAATGAAAAAACACAAACATGGAGCAATTCCTACTTTACGCTTTCAAGATAAATGTTTATTATTTCAATCGTTGACAAGCCGGTATTGCTTCTAATCTAAAAGTTATCACCGTCGATAAGAGACGGTTTACAGCATGAAATAATCCTATTTGTGGAAGTATAGATGTGTTGACGTTACTCCAAAAATAATTCCGTTGGAAAGTAAGTGCTATTGCCGTTGAGCTGCTCAAAAAAGTTCATAACCTGCTGAGAAGTTGAAAGCATTTAATCCCAAACACTTCACTTTATTGCAAATATCAATCGAGCAAAAAACCACCTCTGACTTGGAAAAAAATACGTAACGACTGCTTCTGAAAAAAATCATTGAAAAATTTATGTGTATCAGCCAACTAAGTTGGGGAATGGCAAAACAGATCAGAAGCCGACGCCCAGTAAATGTATGTTGATTCAAAAATTTAACAAGACAAATGCCCAACCGGTTCAAATTATGACACAGTCAGCACCTTTAATTTTTGCAAAGAGGATTTTTGCCGAACGTGGAGTAATCATAAGAAAATCATGTTTTACCTCCAACTGCGAGGGAGCTCCTCGTTTTCAAACATAGTTCGGCACGTTAAATCTTTTTAGCCCAACTGACTGATGATGATCTGTTTCTAACATGAAAGTAGCAAAAATAAAATTTAGTGCGAGAATGCATAAAAGAGGTAAGGGATGAAATCAACTTTACAAATAATTTTTGTTGACAGATTTGGCTCAGCTTCTGTAAAAAAAGAACTCTGACTGAAAGAGTATTTCAACTTCATCCGACGTGCTTTTTCATTGATGGCAAATGTGATGTGAGTTCATGCTGTTTGGTGTTATTGAGTTTTTCAGAAGTTGTTTTGCCAACTTTAGCAATCCGGTTTAATGTTTCAGCTTTAGTACATTTTTCCCTTTTGCACTTAATATGTCTGGAGGAGATGCGTCTTTCATATTTACCAACTTAAAACCTTTTGATTGGCAATCGTACAAAGCGTTTTTCTCCTTGCTGTGAAATCCTATGAAGTAGAAATGCAATATTAATGGTATAAGCTAATGTTTTTGCTAGATGCACGTTTGTATAAAGGTGATCTGCTGATACTCTAGTTATAGATGCATGTCTTCTCTGATTGCTTTTAACCAGAACGAAAAAGCGAGCATAAATCATTCGCTTCGCTACCTCCAGAAGAAACTTGATATTCCTTGTGAACGCGCATTTCACTCAAATCAAAGCTTTAAGTAAGCTGAGAATTCTTCCTTGACAGGACGAGTCATAATTATGATTTGAAATGTGATTCATCAGCTTACGCTCATGGACTACATAAAATGCAATGAAATTTAAGCAGCAGCAACAACAACTATAAACAATTTTTAAAGGTCTTACCTAAAGTTCGTTTCACCTCATCCGTATTCAAGTACAGGTTAAAGTTTGCTGAACACTCAGGAATTAAAAATGCGCACAGGAGCCATTGTACAGAGAAAATTGCAAGGATTGTCACATGGCTCTGAAGACAACTCAAGTTTCTCCGACGTGTACCCAAACGTCCTATTGATCCCATTTTTATTGTTAGCAGAGAAAATTACACCGGAAACAGGAAAGTTAGAGAAATTTTAGAATCCTCAATTCCATTCTCTAGTTTCGCTAACTTTTCATACAACAGTTAACAATTTTGCTATATTCTTTCTCACAACAAGTCTGATGGAGGACGACCAACATTTATTTTATAAAAGCTCCCAAAGAAGCCATTATTTCAAATATGTCCAATTGGAACTGTAACATTTTCCATGCGAATTGTTAACAGTTTTATATAAATGCGTCAACTAACCATAGGAAACTTTTCAGTCACTTTAGCACAAACTGGTAAAACTTATTTGAACACTACCACCTCCAATACAACAACAATAAGACAGTCGGATCTGTATACTTGGAAAACATGAGCATTGCCCAAATAGCGTTAAAAAGCACGTTGTTTCCTCAATGAAAGTACGAGCGAGAACCCACCCTTCTTCACCACTTCACTGAACCCAACTGAAGCTTTTGGTATCACTGAGCCAACTTTTTCCTCAGAGTTGACCAGGCTGTGTTCTTTGGTGGGGTAGACAAAACGAAGGCATAAAGCATTGGGCCTTATTATGAAGCTTACAAAGATCTTTGTAGTTCCCAACGGAATATGGGGAAGCTTACTTACTACATAATATGAGAGAGTACGTGTACGAAGTATAGCCTAAAACTAGTTTTAACTTACACCTTACGTACGCTTCTTTTAAAATTCTTATTATTTCCCGTCTTATGAGTAACCCAAACCATATCCCAGATTACTCTCAGTTTGTCTTGATACAGCTATACGTTACTAAGATCTTGGGGCAATAAATCCACACAGGTAAAATCAACATATAATTTCTGAGATTCATAAACGTACACAAAATACATATAATTTTGTAGGAATACATTATGATACGATATTGCGGCTTTCCTTGCTAGTAATTTTCAAAAAAAGTATTTCAACGATACATTCCGCTTTGATTTATGTAAATTGTTCAACAAGATTATTAGAAGTTGTCTCCCGAGGATAAACATTT
>JAHZNG010001016.1:0-15369 GCA_027744375.1 Orchesellides sinensis
ATTACATGGAATTCTCATGACAATAATGGAAGTTTAGCATAATATACAATGTTAGTCCTTTTATAGATCATACTTACGACCTACGTGTGATTCACAAAAATTAGTGAATAGAGTACGCTGTGTGAAATTCAAAGGGCTTTTTTACTTCGCGCAAAAAGAAACACAAAATAGGTGTAAAAAATGAGCTAAAGAGATTGATGCTATTAAGATGGTAATTTGTTTTGGTGTGAATGTAGAAACAACATGACTGAAATATATTATGCATGGATTGAGATACAGGAACAAAATATGATTAATGGTTTATAAAAGTAAAGACTGAATTAAGCCTCCGTTTTAAATGTAGTCGCAACATGCATGAATTTATTACAAGATTTGATTTACGAAGAACGACGGCCTCAAGTATAACCAGAAACTCTACCAATGAATAATCTATAATTTTTTTAAAGATACAAAAGTCGCACTTAACTTGCTCCATTGCAATATGCACTCAAACAAAAAAAATCGTTATAAAACTCAAAAACGAATTAATGAACAAAAACAATTTCATATACTTCCGTATAATTTCTAAATTATTTTATTGGTAGATATTTGATTTGCTTCAGTTGTAATAACAGAGTAAATCTTATAAAAACCATGTTTTATGCAATACAGCTACAAACAAAACGTGCAAACATTTTACCTACGTGAGTTTTAAGAAATTGCAATTAATAATTGAGCCATTACTACTGTGTAGGGTAGGGTAAACGGCACCTTATACCATATACAATCGGTTCTGCTCAATAAAACCAAGTGTTTGGTTCCTCCTTTTATAAAAATACATACATAAATGTCTATATAAATTGACCATAAGAATAATACTACTGAACTAATTACCTGCAACTGCAACAAGCCTATTTCCTAATCTTGCTCATCATTCATTACCTATAAGTTCACGTTTTGTAATATGTCGTGCGTACTCTTATCCCATACATTCTCTAATAAATGGAGCACAACTCTCTGATTCCTGCTGGTTGTAATCCTACGTTCATTTTGTTCCCAGCAAATGTGTAACCTAAAAAATTTCTTATCATCCTAATAATCACAAGATGCCAGTAGTCCTGTTGTCTTCATTCAGTTTGTTGTTACTGTTTTTTACCTGCTCCTTTACTACCTGTAAGCTGAAAAAAATTGTAAAGCAAAGTTTGTCTGTATCATCAAACTGCTCTCTCGTGTATGTATGCAAAAAAGTCAGGCTTGTTCGGGATCATTTTTTTTTCTTTTAAAAAACCAGCTTCAACATCTTCTTTCTACTACTCTACCCTTGTTTGCTTTCGACTAGTCTCCGTCGTCTTTTTGTACCAGCAGAGATCTACTTTGTACAGTTATTTGTGAAGATGACTGGTTTCACCCTGGCTGAGAAACTGTGCTCATCTCTTCTCGCTTATTGCTTTCGCGATCTGCTATCATGATCATCAACATCGGAGTAGAGGAAAAAAAGTTAGCCA
This sequence comes from Orchesellides sinensis, assembly GCA_027744375.1. NCBI lineage: Eukaryota > Metazoa > Arthropoda > Collembola > Entomobryomorpha > Orchesellidae > Orchesellides > Orchesellides sinensis. Next base: position 1,485 of record JAHZNG010001016.1, read on the forward strand.
GCCAGAAGGAACTAAAATGTGACTGGTCAATGCTTACTCATTTTTCATACAATCTCACATTTAAAAAGTCGCCATAATCATCATCAAGTAGAACATTTATACATACATGCATACATTTTTGCACGCATCCGTGTGCAAGCCACTGTATTCTTGACAAAAAAATCTACAACCATTTATGCCTATACAGTTTTTAATCCGTCTTTTTTAAAGTTCCATAGAAGAATCTTTAAATTAATTTGTAATTTTTAAAAACTGCAAATGCTCTTGATTTATTGTTATGAACATTAAAACAATTCAAAATTTACAAATATGAATGATTTTATAAGTTCACTTTTCTGCCATTGTTGCATGTAAGGCGATGGTAGGTTGCTTGAAGGAAATAATATACACAAGTGTTGCGGTAAAGCCCGTTATAGCCACCCACAAAAATTATTTTAGAATTATATTAGGTGTCTTTCAGCGGTTGCCAGTTGACACTGATTGCATGGTTGCTCTTTCCTTTGAAAGATGAAGATTCTCACGATAAAAGTATATTGATAAAGTTGAATGAATTTTGTTTTCATATTTCCGAAAAATAGATTAGGGCAAGATTGAGGACAGGTATTAATTTCTGGAATACAGATAATGTCTATGGTGTTTCCGATGTCTTTTTAATTTATTTTAAAATTCATATTGGCTCTACAAAACATTCAAACACGTACATATAATATTCAAGCAGTTTCTCCAGTTATAAAAATTAACAAAAAGAGAAAAGCACGTAAATGAGAACTTGCGTTAATGTCAGTGTGACTTCCGCAGTCTACTCCAAGCAACTTTTTGATAAGCATAGGAATTTCTTTAAAGGGATGATTGCACGCATGCAGCTGCCGTATTTTCTTTCTCCCATGTGCAATATAGGCATACTATGTTTATCTCGCGTATTGCACCGCTTTTTATCAAAATAGGCATCTACAAAATCACACTGCTGGCAACCTGCAGCAAGGCACGCATTACTGTATACTCAATATTATGTATTTTCCTAATCTAATGAGCCACAAGTTAAGTACAAGATACTTAAGCAATCAACAAATCACATCGTGAACCTTATTTACATAGGTAAGAAATATCATCTAATCGAATGGGAAATGATATGCTGAAGGGAACCAACTCACGTGCTTTTTATCTGTTTGTTATCTAGTAGAACGAAAGAATCAATTTGGTTTAAATGCAGTGAATAGTTAATACCATAATATTGTTACATGGCAAATTATGCTCGCGCTCTTATGAAACAATTCCTTAGTACAAATATGTATCTCTGACATTTTAATTAGGATTTACAAGACTCTATACGACGCTGTACGTAAATGGAGGTAATTGAAGCATGACCGTAATATATTTAACACTCTAAATCCTTTAACTACCTTTTTCTGCTGCATGACAGTTTATGTAATTTACTTAAGTTGCATTTCATGATGTGCCCAAGTCCATTATGTACACTACTTACTATGTTATATACCGGCACTACTTTTTATCTAGTTATATATAAGCCGACAAAATATGTATGTACTAGGTAAGCTTAAAATTTAGGTAGTTTTGCATGGTTATAGACTAAGGAACATAAATGATCCCACTGTTGACTTTTGAAATATTCCATTGAATACCATAAAACTGGAGCAAAAAATTTTTGCAAGCGTGCTATTATGAAAATCGATCATTTTAATTTACACCATAAATTGTTTTATGGTTATGTATAGCATTTATTCTAATTCGATTTGTTTTGTGATGTTTCAGGTATACTAACTTAAATGACACCTGAGGACTGCTGAAAAAGTCATTTTTAACCTATACGAAGCTGAAGGATATTACTTCAACAATTTTCATCGAAAGTTTAGTTTCTACATCACCTGCAGCAAACAAAAAGCCAACGCAACAAATATTCGTCTTACACGGAGCTACCAGACAATCAGACATCAAGAACATGGACGAAGATTCGCCAATGCAATGGTGTCACTTTTTAAGACAACTTAGGCAAACTATATATTAATGTTACGTATAATAGTATATAACACTGTTACTTCAGCTTTTTATCTCTACTTATCTATATCTGTTTATGTAAACACCTTATCTGTACATTATGCTAGTTGTTCAGGAAAAAATAATTAAACATTATCAGTAATTAGTAACAAACAATGTAACCTTCATAAAAACTTATACAAGAGATGTCGGGGTTGACCTTGAAGTTTGTGGGTATGTGTCGCGGACAAAGAAAATTAAAAAACAGCGGAGAAAAGACTGAGAATATGCCATGAAATAGTAAACAGGAATGTGAACGTCTTAATTGTCGCAATACCAATAACATAATACGTTAAATGTCAACTTTCTTCAGACGCATGTAGGTTTTCTTTAACAATGAAATGATGTGTCCGAATCAGTGGAGTGTTAAATAATACATTGTAATACCCTTTGTTAAACCGTTTAATCTTTTGCCAATTTTAAATCAATTTTTACAGGGCTACAATATCTGTACTGCAATTTATACTAAGCCCAACTCTCTAGCACATGCCAGCAAATTAAATTATATGCTAGAATTTTATTTTATTTCTGTATAACAAGATGAAAGGCTGGTTCTATAAATTCCTGTCCCAGATACTTAATATAACACAGCTCCTCGTAAAACTGTTTCATGAACCCCAACCGCATTTAATTAAATTAGCAGGTATTTTTAATCCTTTTCGAACAAAACGAATGCGATCAGCGATTAAACTATTAGATATTTTATTTAGTGGACAGTTGGATAAACTTCTGAAAATACATAAGTGCAAGTTAAGATAAAGCGCTCTGTATTTGGCAAGGTGCAATACAATCATTTACTGCAATTATGTGACATATCAGATTCGTCAAATATATGCTCAATTAAAAGGAAGTTGTTTTTCAGACATTCCACAAAAGTTTAAGGTTATCTCGGTAGTATATAAATGATATTTCATGTATAAAAGGATTTTTTGTTTTAAAAAACTACTAATACAATCTAAACAAGAAAAGATGTTTGCAACTGACACGTCTACTACTAATCGAAACTCTTGTGACTAAACTTAAGCTGCCTTTTATTCAAACTGCTTAGGCTTCAACCAATTACAATTCGCATAGTGGTACGATAACATTACTACTGAACTGTTCAGCACAAGAATGCACTTTTAAAAAGAATATTTTAGACGTTTATGATGTTTAAGTGATTATATATGATTAGCAAATTAAACAAATAGCCTGGGTATTACGTGTCTATGAAATGAAATAGTATTTGCCCTGCTATTTAATATATGTTTTTGACAGTGACAATATTACGATTGCTTTAAATGTCATTTGTTCAGGGCAACTACAAAAATAGAATACATATAATTATATTATGTTTATCGTAACGTCTGTATTATGTACATGTAGTTTTACTAAACGAAATTGAGGAGGAGTTTGGAAACACTTTTTTAGCTTCTTGAATGCATATGATGAGTTTTCCTTGAGATTGTACAGAAGTCAATTTGTGTAACACTTCATGAAAGTGATTACAGCATGTAATGGCTGATTATTAGGATAGTACATACGTCGTGGAATACAACGTTTAAAAATTATGTCCTAAAAAATCTGATGCCATTTTAGGGAACGCGACATAGTTTTATCTTTTAGAGTTAGATTGCTATATTGGTATTAAAATTTAAATAACACTTGTTGTACTTCTCTTGTAAAGCTAAAGAGAATTTACAAGGGAATTATGTATTTGTAGGTAGAGCAGCAACGTGTACTTAACTTACAAATAGTTTCATGAAAAATATGTGCCATTTTTACTATCATTTAATAATTTATCTAAAACTCAAAGAGTACATAATATAATATGTAGGAGTTGCTAAGAAGTAATAGAATAGTTCTCTGTCCGTAATTTTATATTTGTCTTAAACGTATAATATGTAATTAGATGTAATAAAAAGGAGACAGCAGAGGCGGATAAATAGTTGTAATTGTTTAAAAAAAAGAATGTTTAACAATAGAGTGTAAGTTCAATTACCCTTATAGTAACAGACGAAACGGAACGAATCCATGGAATAGTGTATGATTTTTATTAATAAGCAATAATTCAAGCAATTTGAATAAATATATTGAAGATTATACATACATATATTTACTTTGTAAGTTTAACAGCTTTGTAATAGATTATTATGATTTATGATACAATCCAAATCATTCTTCATTATGAGTATATACTTCGCGTATCTACTGGAATCAATAAATTCATTTAATGGAAACCAACTACAAGTGAAACGAGATTACAGCATGGCTTTCATTTAATCTGTTGTGAATTCCTTGTTTATACAAAATACATTTGATACCACATGTCACATTAAAGAGTATCATCAAAAATGATAATGTAACTGGCAGCTCAAAGCTGTATTTCAGTTATGTCATGAAAACACTTCTTTGTAGATAATTAGTATTTTTTCATTCTGTCACATTTAAAACATTTGTCAAGTCAGAATTAATGTAAAGCATAGTGATCATAGTAATAACTTGAATTAGGTATTAGTTAACGGAGGAGCTTAACATACGTAATGTGTAATAACAACATGCCGTCGATGCCGCATTGCATTAAAACTTACCCTTGAATTGCTTTTTTTACCAAAAGTCCTGACCCAGTGGCCACTTCTACAAGATACCAACTTCACACAATAATCAAAACAAAAACCCAGTGATTAACTGAAAGAACCAGCGACAAGGTTATATCCTGGCTATATCGGGAAGTATTTCCATGTTATCTTGTGTCGGATTACGATTTCCTGGTCAATAATGCTTTCCTTCGTAAACCCCGACCCATAATTATGTTTTTCCCGTTTGGTGCCTTTTAAAGTCTTTTAATTTTCACCTTTTTCTCTGATGTAGGTTAAAATATTAGAAAATGTTATGTAAAAACTACTCAGACTGCTCGCAATGAATCTTTGGCGAGCAAAAATCAACGACTTTGTTGTCTGTAATTAGCTTTGGGTAATGAAAGGTGTTATGAAACCCGCTATTCACCAAAGCGTCTTTCGAGATTCTATTTAAACATTATCGATGTATTTGCCGGAGATGTAGGAGTACTGTGCAGATTATTTTGTTTTTCTTCAATTTATAAGAATTCATAGGGATCTAATTTTTAGTGAACTATTTTAATTTTTGCAACTGATTGAAGCTTGTATCCAACGTATCGGTCATGCTATACGCACGACCAGAGTCAAAGAAATTACCATTTTAGTTTTTGGAAAAGTTATCAAATCTAAAATATACTGATCTGCCTGATGTATATATGAACTATAAAGTAGTCCTTAATCCTTAACCCTTGCAAACACTTTCCCTTGACTGGATTGGATGTTTATGATTTCGTTTATTTATGTTTTACACTGCTAAAATACATAATTATGTATACAAAATGTGATGTGACTTAATTAATCTATCAATATCTCTGGCCTGCGTTATGTAACTGCAGCAATAATTTGGCCTACGATAGGGTTGTCAGACTAAACCTCTCAAGATACAAAGGTCATAAGGTCTCACGCAAAATATCTCGAAAGCAAATAATCTCCGAAGCTAAATCTTTCAAAGGCTATTAATCTCCGAAGCCAAATCTCTCAATTACAAAATCTATCAAACTATTTTTTTAACAGCCTTTTAACATGTTACCGTCACTAAATTGACTTTGTCATATTTAAATACTGTAATGCAGATAACAAAATGCAAATCACATCTTTGGGTAAATTTTCTGCAGGAGTTTTTATGTAAATACTGGTATATGTATGCTATTAATGAATTTCAAGTATACCTGATGTACAAGCGCGTGATTCATAGCATACATTAAAGATTTAGGTCCGGTTGTGGAAGGCGGGCCCAAATGAAAACTGGGGTTAAGAAAATGGGAATTTATGATACAAGGGTGAAAAATATACAATCTTCCTTTCGCCAATTTTAACCTACCCTAACCATAAGCCAAGGAAATCTTCGTCTTCGCGTGTTTTAACCTAACCTAACCAAAAGCCAAGCAAATCCTCGTCATCGCGTATTTTAACCTAACCTAACCAAAAGCCAAGCAAATCCTCGTCTTCGCGTATTTTAACCTAACCTAACCAAAAGCCAAGGAATATTTCTTTCTCCACAGACCTAAAAATGAAATATATTTGGGCATGCAGTCTACAACCTAGCCTCCCCCAAAGACATGGTTTGCATTTTTTTATCTGTATTACAGTACAGTATTTGAAACTGACTGTGACTCGATTTCCTGCAGTTTGCAGTTCAACGAAACAAATGCAAAAATACAAATGTAGTAACGGGAACATGTTGAAATGGTGCTAAATAAATAGCTTGATAGATTTTGTAATAGAGAGATTTGGCTTCGGTGATTAATAGCCTTTGAGAGATTTAGCTTCGGAGATTAATAGCCTTTGAGAGATTTAGCTTCCGAAACATTTTGCGTGAGACCTTTTGACCATGTGAGATTGTATCTTGAGAGGTTTAGTCGCAATACCTAGTTAAAAGTCTACAGAACATTCTAATTACAAGTCGACGTCATCTAATCCGAAGATGCCATGTATTTCAAACCTTAGTTTCTTAAAACCATATGCAGTCCAGAATTTGTAAAAAAGAAAATAGATGCAAGCAACAAGCTGTAGAGTCATTACTACCCACATTTTAAACCTTTTGCCGATATAATGGTAAGATAAAAGAGGACAAATCGTACCCTTTCTAAATCAAACGGTTGCGGTTGCAACAACTTTTTTCAACTACTTTAGTGCAATGTTGTTCACGTAAATCTTCTTTCAAAGTGTGGTGTTTGGTGAATCCTAATATAACCCGACCTTTGCAATCCGACCTTCAGTTTCCCCTAAACCATTTGATCTACATCTATACGCCAAGCACTTTACTGCTATAATGAAACCCCATCATGGTGTAAAGTGGTTTTTAAACGATTGAATTATACATATTTCAATTTCATTTAAAAATAAAATGGAAGAGTAAAGAGCAATAATACTAATTTAATTTAAAAATGAGCCATGTGTAACTTGGTTCACTGAAATTTCACAGTTACCCAAGAACTATTAACCTTTCAGACCTGACAGCAGAGAGTTACCTCATCGACACGCACATCTACTACGATACATGAAAAAAACATATTACATAAAAGCCCCCTTACTGGCCTTGGGTGTATTTCAATGTTTAACGCCAACTTCGACTTCGCTACACCATATCTATTAAGATGATCATGAGCATGATCTCCAGTAACCGGAACAAAGTCGCTTTTCTTTGCACTGCACTACTGGCAACAGTTAGTACTAATATTGTATTTACGGCAAATATGCTGTACATACACACATATAATAGACTATGCACTATTTATAAACATAAATATTCGCAAAGGGAAAAAACGGGTTTTTTGAATTGTAACACACATCTTTTCTTGCTTTACTGAGCTCCCTGCCTGCCCATCCACATCGGTGTTTTTTCTCTTTTTGTGGTTACTCTATTGTTTGAGTTTTTAATTTGTAAAAACTGAATCACGAAATTATTTTGCACTATCAACTATTCTACATGAATGCAAATTTAATCGACCAATGAGGAATCATGTAAGCATGTTACTTATGAATGATGTGGAATGTCTACCATGAATGCAGTTAGTTACGATTTTTAAAAGAAAAGCATTAACTTTATACCCACTCATCAACAACAGGAGAAGATATTATTAACATTTCTTCAAAAGGAATTATATTTTACTATGTGTAAGTGTAAAGTAAGGTAGGTTAATCAAGATTGACGTGTTTTCAAAAAATACATGCATGCAATCAGTCTTCTAAAATTGCACATAGATCAGCTTCGTTTTCATCTCTCCCAAAGTATTTTCACCTTATAAGATTTCATTGCAATTCGTAACTATTGGTGTAGGACAAGCACACAAAGGGCAGAAAAGAATGAATTCATGCCTATCTTCATATCATTATGTTTTTTCTCTTATAAACAATTATATACTATGTTACTTAGGTTAAGTTTTACGAGGTTTTACCATTTAAAAGCTGAGCTTAATTATACTGTATACAATAGCATTTAAAAACACATAGGGTTAACCCCTTAAAGCAATGTATACAACAAGAGCACGGAGAGTTGTTATGAGGAATAGAACTGCGAAAATATGCACCACTTGAATTTGTTGCCATTTGGATGAATTCAAATGTTTTCAACGTATACCTCTGCTTTTGATTATAGAAGTCAGTGGAATGTGCTAATGTCTTAGTACATTACCGTTGGAGTTAAAGTGCTTGTTGTACCCATGCACACATCGATATAATGAGAATCACCATGAAAGCAAATTCGTAGGCTTGCCGTGCAGTCTTCTTATGGATGTTTCGGATGGTTTTCTAAAGAATCTAAGGTTTCAAGTGGAAGAATCAACTCATCTCATTGTGCTTTTGACCACCACCAAAGCCATTGTATCTTCTTCTACCAAAAATAGTTTGAATAGACAAAAGATCAATTCTTGAGATGTGTGTTTGTACTACACATAATCGTTAACATTGTTTATTCGGAACAGCAAAAGTTTTTGAATACTTGTGTATACGCCAAGCTCAAATTGATTCGTTATTTTTTTCTAATTGCACCATGATTATCTCCTAAAATCCGAAACATGTTCTTTTCTTTCTGATAACTGAGAGTAATCAATTTGTTTTACTGTCGATCAGGAAAAGTAAACCAGGAATTTGGATCAGGAGAGAAACACAAATTAAGCCATGATATCTTCAAGCTCATTACATACAATGTCATGATTTGACAATTGTGTTGTGGTTGAACAGACGACTACCTTCACAGTAGCCATTTGGATAAGTGACGCGCATTGGAGATTAACTAACCATATAAACATTTTGGGGAATAATTTACTAAAAGAGCACCCAGTGAGGTAGTACTCTGCAGGTGCTTCAATGGATAATAAAGTGTCATACAGTGTCACACAAAAAGTAGTGATCATCATGACTGATATTTAAAATTCAAGGATACCTTTTCAAAATCAGTTAACGCAGCGGTAGCAATACATATCAAATTGGCGAATAACCGCATTCGGACAGATGAAACACAGAAGAGAAAGGTGTTGTAGAAGGATGATGTGTGTGCAACAGACGGCTTGACTGATTCTAATAGCAGCAAAATATTTAACACTATTTTTAAGTGCCGTAGAGTGAATTCATGCTTACCATTTTTATTCATTATGCAACAACTTTAAAATATCTCTGTCTGTCTGACGCATAGTCGGAACTTTTGTATGATTTTCATGGTATCATCGTAACAACAAAGGAATGTTGACAAGGCGTGTGAGGAAAGCTTATGTGAAGCCCTCATTGCTTTGCTACCATCAAATGAGAAAACAAGCCGGATTCAGCTCTGGGCTAAATAATTTCAGTGCACTTGTATATTTATAGGAAAGTAATAAACAGTTTAATGACAGCTACTTACAAAAGGTAACCCTTATTGTTTGAGTCAAAATAACTGAACATAGTGCTTGCTAAGTGTTTTGGCTGAACAACACCTCATCTCGTGCTTTTTGAACACATTCTAAGGACGCATCTGCTGTGCTTCATTTGTTTGCCAAAGAAGAAGTTTTGAATTCCAAATCAAGGTAAAGAGTTATGTTTAAATTTATAATGATTGTAAACTGTTGCATATGGAGTTGGGTGTAAGTTATTTCTTATAAGGTTGTACATACTGAGCATATGAATATGACCTTTTGAATCAGTTCTGGAAAGTTATTTTGCAATATTTCAAAAGCTCAGTTGCAATATTTGCAGTTGTAATAAGCTGTGCGCTCATCATCGAAATACATACATTGAGGATGCTGTCGAGTTGTGATAAAAATACGTGCTAATCAGAATGAATATGACTATCTGAAACAGTATAGGATAGTAAATGAAGGCAATCTGAAACTGCCAACTGTTGAAGGGAGTAACGAAATGACGATACTGTATCGTTTTTTAAGTCACTTGCAAAGTTTCAAGTTTAACAAAACCTTAACTACCATCTATTAAGACCTGATAATTTTTTAAAAATTCTAATGACACAGACATTGTTTTGACATGCAATGTTTAGCAATTTCTTTCAGTTGTTTAAGAAGACTAATAATTATATGGTAAGGATGAGTCATTATTTAGGACAGAGGATGACATAACAGAACAAAGACTTAGTTTCTTTATTAGAGTCAAATGAGAGGAAATACAGGCGACTCTAATAGTTTTATATGCCGTACCTACATGGTCAATATATGTAGCATACTACCAGATGTGGAACGACATGCATCTTATCCTACGAGTAACAATTATCTTCCCGGTATTGCACAGACATTAATAATAAGGTATTTACAAGATGTCTGCGAGATAAGCTGTAAGTTTTTTTTACATAAGCCAGAAAAAATATGTATAAATTGATAGTCTTGCAGTAAGGATGTTGTAAAAGTGTTTAGAGGCCATTTTTTACACTTTTGGAAAAAATCTATCATTCTGTATTTTAAATGAACTTTCTTTAAGGACCTACTCTGCTAATGAAGACTTTTTAAAATGAATTTTCTATTTTCATTACAAAAATACCGTAATTTATCTCAAAATACAGTTTACGGTTGCAGGTTTTTTCCGTCTTCAGCAACTAAATTCTCTTTGAATTCATTAATAACACAAATTGTTTCCGAGAACTTCAGGTATAAAGTTCTTAGTAATAAGGTAATGCTAATCTATCCTTTTATATCACAAAAAGAATATGAAGAAGGCCTTCAGGCCAAGGAAGTAAAATTTGAGATTTATTGAAGCAAAGTAGATCTCAAACACATTTTTAAAATAGCCAGATACCAAACCAAGATACAGAAACTTGAACAGTAATTATTTATTCTCATTTACTTTAATGAATAATGAGATACATATACATATATGGTGTTTAACAAGATAAATTGATGTTTGAACAAGCATGCATTTCAATAAAGTTTTGAATTAAAGAAACATTGAAGTAATGAGAGCAGAGCATTTAACATGTGTGAAAGAAAATGATAAATAATTGAACAAAGCCTTTTCTTTATCTTGGATCAAATGTACATATGTAAAATATGCATATGACTGTTTGTATTTTTAGAGTAAAAGTAATGAAACTATTGATTTTAAAAAGAACATAATCAACAAGATACTTATCGTAACTAGTGCTAATGCAGATTTTTTTTAGAAAAGTTAAAAAAATATGTTGTAAACAACTTTTGGTTTGGTGTGCTCATCATCATTTTTCTTAATAACTCTTTTTTGCTACTCTCTGAGTGCCCACGCAGTAGTTTACCGGTTCAGCATTCAATGAAAAATTTAGAAGTATGCGTAGTTTTGAAATGATAATGGCTTTGCATTCACATTTAGAAACAATCAAAGTCAGCCTTTCAGTTAACACCTTGACTTATTTATTTGAGTGTAAAAGTTTTTAAGACAGGTTTCATGTAATTTATTATACTGCAGCTTGTAACTCTATAATTGTAGTAAACAGAGAGTGATGATAACGAATCAATGAATTCGTTGTTTACAGATATTTAGAGTGCAGTTCAAGTTAATTAAACAAGATATATATTGCGGGGACATGTTGTTAAAAACATATATCGTTAAGCGTAACATCTTCCGTGTACACGGTTGTAAAATAAGCAAACTTGTAATTAGTCTACCATGTTTTAATGCGTTTTTCACCGTGAAAAATCATGTATCAAGTGATATGTATGTACGTGTTTTCCAAAAGCTCTTTGTTGTTTCTAAACCATAAAATTTGTTTTGAAAATGCTAAGATCGAACTGTTAATTGAAAGGTTATTGTCACTCTAGTTCAGTAACACGCCAGAATCTATCCTATGGTTCATATTATAATATCGCATATGGTTGGAAATTGAATTGTTCTTTTAAGTTTGCGAATATGTACATCAGAGTTTCATATTTTCCATACTTCCTACAACCAAACAAATGAGTCGTTATTGTTTTTATGCTGACGATGTAATAAATAAAATCACATATTTTCTTTGAAGCAAAATGTAACCCACCACATGCCTATTATATTTATTCTTTCGTGTATTGACTTATTTATTTCTAACTTCTATAGACGTTTACAGTAGTATTCAGAATATGTACATGTCCCATGTAACCGTAAATAGTCTTCTAAGGGCCGCAGTTGTGTTCTACAAGACTACAACTTACTACTACAGGATTAAGCCAAGGACAAATAGCTACATAATTACGTTTACCACATGGCAAGAAATTGGCATGTGAGGCCTTAAATGAAGGAGTGATGACAATGACAAGATTGCGTTATCATTAAAATAAGAAATTTTGTAAATGCATTTCTTCAAACATGCTAATTTTTGGATAAGACCGGGCATTAATAACAACTTTAACACTTTGTGCATTGCACAATTACATATTATAAATTTAGGCGAGTTTTAATAGCTACCTGAGAAAAATGAGGGAAGGGAGAATAGAGTCAATGAATCTTGGCTTGCAAGAAAATCTGATTTCGAGGGCTAATCACGATTTTAGCAAGTAAGTGTTGGGATATTTATCTTTACGGTTATACGGACTATCGAACAAAACAACTAAAACATGGCAAGGCCGTCGTTGTATAGGAAATAATCTTTGTATGCGATACGCATGCATACAAAATAGAGAGGATCATACATAATCCAAATGAAAACACGATGAAGGAAACAAGGAAAATCTGAGATTCGAAAATAAATTTTATTACCCGAGAATCCGACGCTGAAGGCAGAAATAAGTTCTACCTCATATTATGTGATTACTAAAGAAAAACATTCTCTTTTTTATACAGTTCCTGCTTTGCTTTGGCCGAAATTCAAGGTATCTCTGCAAATGTTCAAGAATGTAGCCATGTGTATCGATTTGGGAGCGGACAGATTAATTTCAATTATTCAATAACTTGTACAGAATTAAAAATTTGACTTTAGATAAAGTATAATATTTAGCGTACAGGTAGAGATGCATGTGTAAAAAGTCCGCTAAAACAGGTGAAATCTTTCTCTTTGACTGTTAGAGAAAAAAGCCATCAGCTTAACGAAATAATACTTCGTGTCATCCGCCAAAGTGCTTTAAAAAGTCTCGTATCGTTTCTCCTTAGAACTTTTTAATGAAATCAAAGTCATTTCTGATTTCAATATTTAGTGTGTAGTGTGTAGTCGAAACAGGTCATTTTAAAAACCTTTTCTGAAAGTATGATAAAATGCACATGTGTGCAATAAAATGTGAATAAAAGGCAATTGAACACATGTTCCACCCGTAGCAGATGGGCAACTCGAACTTCTTTTTGCATTCAAGTTGCACCAGATTTCTAGACAGGCCCTTGTACCAAAGATTGTAGGACACGTGAGTTACTTTAAGAGTTTGTGCCAAGCAAGAATTCAGGCCGTTGATATTAATATCATGTATCTTTACGAAGATTTAGGTGAACCATCTAATTTTTTAAAGATAAATTTATTTGATCATTTTCCATTTCTACTAAACATTCCAAGTATATAAGCTGTACAAATTAATGTTAGATTTGTATTGAGTTCATTCAGTACCATTTTGATATCGTTTATTATGCTACAACAACTATTCCAGGTTAAAATCGTAAAAACAATGGGAATATCTTACACATATAATTATGCATGCATAAATATTTCTTTTGTATGCCAAATTACCAAAAACTGTTTAGGTATTGTTTTCATAACTTATAATAAAACAGATTCTTATTCTTTTAGAATTGTGCAGTTAAAAATATGAATGTTAAAACCCGGAAGTAAAGAGTAAAACTGAAATGACGCACGTTTCTCTGATTTCGTAAGCTGAATCGAGTTAGAAATG
>JAHZNG010001017.1:0-23370 GCA_027744375.1 Orchesellides sinensis
TTTCAGACTTTTCAATGTGGTTCGTACTGGCTATCTTCATTGTATGGAATGTTTACTACTGGATAAAGAACCTAAGTTAATTCATAAAACAAGGCAAATATGTGGGCGTAGGCCAAAATATATCCTAAATACAATGTTACACAAACAAATGTCATATTATAAGAATTTACTGGAGAATGGACATGTTTAAAAGTCAGTTTACTTGCGAGTATAGTTAATATTGTTTTTGTACGCAAAAATATAAACAATTTAAATAAAGAGCAATATGTATAATACAAGAATGAATTAACTTTGATTTGGTTAGTTTCAATATAGTTTTGCGGTATAAAATGTATAAAATACGGTTTTCATGTAGTTATCTCGCACATAAAAAATTATTTCGTGGAGTTATCTAGAATATAAAGAAGCTACAATACCTCATGTAGTTTGTTAAAAAACATATATATACTCTGCTTAACGCAATACTTAGAATAAAAACAAATTTCACACATTACATTGTATATTCAGTTCTTATAAATACATTTCGCTGAGGCTCTTTTCATAAATTTTGTATATAAAATTCAAGAGTTCTTTTAAATTGGCCTTTATTAACTCTAATTGGAACGGCGGTCTTAAATGTTATGGATAAGATTACGCATGCATACAAAACTCAACGAATAAATAGTTTTACTTTATCCGGAGTCAGTCACAATACCAAATGCTACAACCTTAATGGATATATGTAGTATCTCTAGTATGGAATAAATAGCTAAAGGATTAAATAAAATGACTCACTCATGCAATAAATACAGATGAAGCTAAATCACAGAGATAACTTGTGCTTCCAAGTTTCACAGAATTTCTTGTGCTTAAACATTGGAATTTGGAATGTTGCGAATTAGTGGAGTTCACAGATGTATCAGACGGAACAAGCACATGTTTTCAAGATGATCACATATAATTTTTATAGATACACCCTGCCATATGCATACTCGTACATATGACATAAATAAAGAAGATTACAAAAAGTGACAGACATAATTAACCCCTGTTTGTATGTAATCCTTATACACATATATGCATAATATACCTATATTCCAGCACAATAAGCTTAATATATGACTAACTATTTTAATAGAAATGAGAATTTCGATAGAAACTTTCATGCTACTACAGTATAATAAAATGTGAAACTTACAAAGATTTAATAGTAGGAGTGTAGAATCCTATGAAGTTCAGTAGTAAAGTAGTATAATGGTTGAAACAAATATCAACAGGGGTTTAATAGTATTTATTAGATTCAAAAAATTGCTAATTTCCCTTTTAATACTGATAATAGTATGCCATTTTACAAACGGCGAAAGTACATCAGCAGAAGAAAGCCAGAGGACTGGATTTTTCGGTGATGCTGACGGTCCCCACTTTTACGTTGGACATCCTACTGGAGTTGCTGTACATCCTTCGAGCTTAACACAGAAAGAGTAAGTGAAATCTGGATTTTAATGGAAATGTTTACAGTAAAATTGTATTTAAAACTTTAACGTGAATATTTATTTTAGGCCAAGTGATGGAGATAAAGGCGATAAGGTGACTGACATTCTTCATGCACTTTTAAATAAGTATGACAGTAGAATTCGACCATTTCAACCAGGTAAACATGCAATAGCATTTACGCGTTGTTAAATCCGTGTATTGTACTTATACAAATATTAGTTAGCAACAAATATTTTCGAAATGGTATTTTAGACAATCCTGTAGTAATTACAGTAGCAGCGCTTGCATTTCAGGTGGTGGATGTGGTGGAGGCTAAATCGGTAAAAAAATACACGATACAAATGCTATAGATAGTACACAAGTGCAAACGTAATAAATGCATGTAATAATCTTTGTAAAAGTGATTGCATTTTAAATCGCCAGGAAATTGCAAGTACAATATTACTCCAGCAAAGTTGGATTGATCCTAGGTTGACTTATGATGAAGTGGACGGGCATCAGTCAAATGGGATTTTGTATATTACAGTTAGTATTAGTATTTTGGAAACTTGAATTTTGAGCAATTTTCACATTTCAAGGTTGACTTATGAAGCGGACGGGCATCAGTCAAATGGGATTTTGTATATTACAGTTAGTATTAGTATTTTGGAAACTTGAATTTTGAGCAATTTTCACATTTGAAAAAACCCGAGTCACCAGTGTATTTGCTAAAATTAGGTCAATCATGATCACATCAGGGAGATTTGGCTACCCGACACATACTTTGCAAACGAGAAGAAAGCTCAAATTCATGAAGTGACCATGACTAATGACGCTGTCTACTTGTACCGCAATGGAACGGTTGTTCGATCTACAAGGTTTTGATAAAAACATTATGTAGTAAATGAAACCATTACGTGTTATCCTAACGAATGTATTTTACTTGGTTTCTCAGAATAACACTCAATTCAGATTGTCCTTTTCAATATGAAGATTTCCCTTTTGATGCCCAACAATGTGAAATAATAATCGGAAGTCGTAAGTTTCCAATAAATACCTTTTTAGTATATTTGTAAGTGATAAATGAACTTTATTCATATATAATCTGATGGAAATGATTAATCGCTGCAACTTCCATGTTCTTCCAGAAACATCAAGCTAATACATTCACCCATAACATTAATCTTTTGTTATATTCAGATGCATTTCAAAATACTGATGTGAGATACGCTTGGGATGAAACATTTTTGATATCCTTGACCCACCTAAATTCTTCCACTGGATGGTTTGATGTGACCTCCCATACTGGAAAGTTTCTTGTGACGTCGTTAACGCCAAATGAGTCTAGTCAATATAATCACCGTATGCTCATCAGACTTAGCTGCAACGTTTAATGCACACTATATTTTATACTATAAATGATGATAAATTTACAGTATTTTACTTTCCAAAGCAGAGAGCAAAACTCGTCTATCCCTTCAAATTACGCTCCAAAGAAGCTGGAGACCTTTTATCACCCGATTTTATCTTCCAATGGTGCTCTTCGTTTTCGTCTCACTTGGAACATTATTTATTCAAGATGCCAAACTTGGTTTAATAATTAATTTATTGAATGTAAGTGCTAGTTTTAATTAGTATTGATTAAGCACCAACATAATTATATTAGAATCGTCTCTTTTATGGATGAATTGCAGTTGGCATTTGTGAACATTTTCACAGCAATCCGTTCCACAAGCTCAGATATCCCTCGAACATCTACAAAAACGGCATTTGATACATACTTTGTCATTTGCATGACTTACATCGGGCTCGTCATTTTGATAACGTTAAGAAAATTAACAAAGCTAAATAACACAAGCAGTAGCATGGATCAATCCCAGCGTGAAATCAATGGAAGCAGAAGTAGGGACGTTGATCAGGTAAGAAAAAATATTATTTAAAATTCAAAATGCTAAAATAGTTCATTATTAAATTTTTTAAGTATATTCAACAAATATAAAGTACATCACACAGTACCATTATTTACTGTTCTATTTTTGCCTTTTTATTGCAGCAGCAACAACAAACGCCTAGTCGACGAAATAATCGAGTCTTGCTACATTTTGACATTACTCCACCAATTGATGTCGTAGACAATCATGACGACGATGACAGCATGGATAACTCTTTAGAAGACAATGATAACCATCATACGCGTGAACGAAGGAACAGTGACTTACAACAAATTTACAGATCCCCCACATATCCTGTTACTTTTGCAAGCAAGTCTAGAATTGCCGTACGGAAAGTGTACAAGTTTGTATGTTGGTAAGTTTGTGTTACCTTTAATTGTATAATATAATATGATTAATTTAGATTAATTTGTTTAATCCAAATTTTATTTATTACACTTTTCCATCATTTTAACTTTTACAGGTTAAACAAATACTTGAGGTGGGTGTTGGTTGCTGCATTCTTTTTTACTGACTACATCTACTTTAAAATACATTCTGTAAAGTACTAGAGCCTAAGGGGATTGTTAATAATTTAAACAGAATTTTTATGCCTTATCGAATATGTGCATATGTATGATACACGTTCTCCGTATTTCCCTGTTTTAAAAATTATGCACACTGAAGTATATACAAACTGTACTTTTACCGTAAATAAAAAGTATTTATTCATTAACACAAAAAAATAATCTTTCTTATGAAGCTTCAAAGGACAGGTAAAAATGTACAAGGGAAGACAATCCAACCTCACCTGTAAGGCCTCCGGTATCCACTGTATAATAATGATTTTGACGTTTTCTTGCGATCGAAAGAGTAGATACCTAAATTCTTATGATTGTAGTTCAACAAGTGATGCTGAAAATTCAATGCGTGATTCGCATATAATATAGACCGAGATAACTTTATCATATTTGAGGAAACGTAGAACTAAACAGAAAACTGAAGATCACCAATTTATTTTAGCTTACATAAAACTATAGAATGGTTCTGAGAAAGTGGCAAGAGGTTTGAAAGCCATATCACATGTGGATTTATATTAAGGTAAGAAGTTCCAATTTATGATATGTACTTTATAGTTACAATTTTTACACTTTTACAAGATCAATAATGACTTTGCTAGAATGAATTCTGACTACCAAATACCCTAAATGACTGAATGAAATGACTACTTAGCATTTTTAAATTGTGTATGTAAATTCACTTGTAAGTACCAAGCTTCATGCATGGCGTGATCACAGAATGATTATTTTGTAAGCATTTACAGACAAGTGGTTAGGGACAAAGTCTGTGATTTTAACAACCGGTAAAATTCTGGTTGTGTTTTGAATACATTAATCCTTATTCGTAAATTGTAAAAATTGAAGTGCCACCGACCATATAACTGTCACATTGAAGTTGCCGAACCGGCTGGACACACAACGTGCTAGGCTAGGCACATGTCGCTGAGATGTACATAATTAGAATTAGTGCATTGGTAAAAAATATGTCTAGCTGGTATTCATTATAAACTTACAGATCGCACCTAATTAATGTATATATTGTAGTACTGTAGTACAAACCTTGGTTAATTACTGTTCATTCATAAATGTAACAATGCAATGCTTTTTTTATGTATAAAAGTGTAAACACTGCTGTCTTGAAGCAATTTTGATTAGCGAATTAAACCCTAATGTGAACCCGCGGCTCTTTACTTCCATGTTTTTAGACTCTACTCGGAATAACTTAATTTAATCAACATCCAACATGCATATAACTTTCTTCGCCAAACAAAAAAAATCCTTGTCAAGTGTTATCACGACCTAGCGCCATGATCCGAGCATAAAAAATTACTACTTGGCGAGTGTCAATCAAAGTTGTTCATCACAACAAGTAGTAAAGTTGTAAATTTGCTCCCGGTTTTTGCAAAATATTTAATTGTGTCATTCCTATACCATTTATCATGTCAATTAAAACGTATTTTTAATCTTGACAAACAACTGTCAAACTGATGATACAGATTTAAACAATTTTTTATACTTAACGAGTCCGTGCCCCGTGCACCAACACTGGTACAGTAACTAATAATGTGATATACAATTAATGCTTGGTTAATGCTGACTTTTGAAGTCTACTCTCCAAAATGTCCAGGATGACTGACTGACAGGTGAGTAAGCAAAGCACCCAAGATCACTGATTAATCCTATCCTGTCCGAAACCAAATCCATTTTTGATTGATGGAATTACATTCGGCCCTTTGTTATTTTTGTATAAAATACTGATTATTTAAGTAAAGTAGTATAGTCCTTCGTGCAAAAACTTTATCTCTCGTCCAGGACACTCCAGAAAAATACTTTCTGGCATGTCATGTATATATAGGACATAATATTCCCATTTCTCTTTACAACTCCAGCGGGTTTCTTCTTGAGTTGGGTGTGTAGACAGAATCAACGTAATCATGAACAAGGCAATCTTTTTCTCTGCTTTGGTTGCACTTTTCGCAGGTAAAACAATTAACAAGTTGAAAGAAATTTAAAATTCATGAAAATCTAAATTTGAAGTTTACAAAATATTTTGTAAAATTTAAAGTTAGCTGCGAGGGTGTTCACCAATATGCCAGCACTATCAGGCCCCCTTCATACCCCTTGGCTGTTCGAGCCCCTTACTCTTCATTCTGGCTTCCAGCCAATCAGTTGCCGGGAAATTGGCCCACCTTTTGGTAAGTCCATATCTATATCTGTGAAGTTCTCTGGAACGCGATACTATGCCAGTATCCGATAAAATTGTTTTGTTGTTCTATTAATATCTAAAATTTATTTAATCATTTATTTAATCATTAATAGGGTCGGAAGCACTAAGGGATGGACCGGTTTTGTCCGCGTTGATGGACAAACCTTCACCTTCATGGGTAACCCCAATGGACTCGTAGGTCTCATTTCAGTCGCCATTCAAAAGGCGTCTTACATTACCCCCACCCAAACCATCTTCAACATAACCGCTGGACCTGTTGACCTCACCGTCACATTCAACTCCCCAGTTGAGTATGAGGACTTTAAGCGTCAGTCTATCCCCTTGTCTTACGTTTTCATCACTGCCAAGCCCACCGATGGCAAATCCCATCAGGTTGAAGTTTACATGGACTTCTCTGCCGAGTTCGCTAGCAGCGACAACAAGCAATTGGCCAAGTGGACATTGACCAACGTAAACGGTCTTAAGATCTGGACTACTGAAATGGTCAACCAGCTTCATTTCTCTGAACACAATGACTACGCCCAGTGGGGACAAGCTGTCCTTGTCACCTCTGATGAAGCCACCCACGTTTCCGCTGCCCACGTTGACGTCCGTCGTCAATTTGTCACCGATGGAAAGCTCAACAATACTGTTGACCCCAACTTCCGTTGTGTTGAATGCGACTGGCCCACCATGGCTTTTGCCCACGATTTGGGATCCATTTCTGCAGAATCCAAGGAAGTGACATTTGTAATTGGTCACATTCGTGAGGAGAACATCAATTTAATGAAAGTCGGCCAAAAGGCTCTCTGGACTCATTATTTCCACAACCAAACTGACATGATCACCTTCTTCTTCAATGATGTCGATCATGCTAAGACTTATGCTGAACAAGTAGACAACAAGCTCCTCAACGAGGCTTTCGCTGTCGGTGGACAAGAATATGCTGACATTATCGCACTTTCTCTCCGACAGGCCGTCGGAGCCACTGAATTATCTGGAAACATAACTCACCCACTCCTCTACCAAAAGGAGATTTCCTCCAATGGTAACATGCAAACTGTTGACGTCATGTACCCAGCTATGCCCATGTGGTATTACTTGAACGTGAAAAATCTCCAGTATTTGCTTGAGCCACTTTTCTACCAAATGGAAAATGGTTTCTGGCCAAAGGAGTACTCCATGCATGACATTGGGTTCAACTACCCAAATGCCACTGGACATCAAGATGGAGTACAAGAAGACATGGTAAATATAATAGTTTACCTTTCATAAATTTTTTCAAGCTATGTTTGACTTGGTGAATTAAACTAGTTATATTTTATTATAAATAGCCTGTTGAAGAATCCGCCAACATGCTCCTCATGGTTGCTGACATTGTCTTCAACCCAAAATACGACGTTGAGGAAGGCAAGACCTACGTCCGTAAACATTACCAAGTCATGTCCCAATGGGCCAACTACCTTTACTTCAACTGTCTCTATCCAGTTGATCAGCTCACCACTGATGACTTCATTGGGCCCACCCAGCTCAACTCTGGATTAGCTCTTAAGGGAATCCTAGGATTGAAGGCTTTTGCCAAGTTGTCTGAACTCGTTGGAGAAACCAATGCCACCCAATTTTATGATGCTGCTGTTGCATCCTTTATCCCCACCTGGTTCAACGAGTCTCTCCATCACAGTGGACAACACTTGAAAATGGAGTACAACGTTACTGAAGGATACCAATTCAAGTACAATGCCTTCCAAGACAAGCTCCTCAACTTTAGCGTTGTTCCACAAGAAGTTTACGAGATGGAAGCTGCCTTCTATCTTACCAAAGAGGAAGCTTATGGAGTGCCATTTGTGTTCACTCATGATTACACCAAGTCTGGTAAACCTACAATCATTGTCCTTAATTAACTTAATTAACCCTTTCATCAATCCTTTCCCAAATTTTACTCAAATTTTTTTATTCAATTTTCAACAGATTGGGAAATGTGGACCGCTGCCGCTTTCGGTGACGCCAACCCAACATTCAGAACTCATGTTATTGAGAATATGGCTAAATATCTCAGAGAAACCCCAAGCCGTGTATCTTTCAGCGATTGGTACGTCACAGCCACCGCTCGCCATATGGGCTTCCAAGCTAGGCCCGTTGTCGGAGGTCACTTTGCCTTGTTGGCCCGTAGCCCATACGTTTCCACCGGTATTTAAATTTGAAATTTAAAAATCTTCTCATAATAATACTAACTATGCGTAACTTATTGTAAGTACTTGTTATGAAACTACCCGATGAACTAAAGAGAAAAATATAAGAACGAAAGTACAAACGCGATCATTTGTACACAAAACAAGATTACATTTTTTATGATTTTAGTCAATGGAACTTGACGTATTTACTTTGACTTATACACTTGTAGAACAAATTAGACAATTTAGCATACACAGACTTTTGGAGTCATGCATGTCATACATATTTAAAAGAGAGATGTTTTGTGAAAAGATTAGCAATTTTCCATTATCAATTTTATTTGGATTTTTATGACGCACTCTATATCACGATTTGCAACACACATCTTTTAACATTGCATGATTGATAAAATTTATTTTTAAATAGTGATTGATGTGCTGTTACAAATGAATTAAGAGAGGATGAGATACAAATTAATTCAATGGTGTAAGTTAGTCAGTATCTCCAGTAAACATGTTCATTTAAAACGAGGTGACAAGTAATTTTTTACCTTTGAATAAACAAACATAGCTGTCAATCCCACAATAAATGTATACCATGCCACCTTTTCTCGGAAAGTCAAAACCAGATAGCAAATATCTATAAATATATCTACATGTCAAATTAGATTCCAGTATAATTTGCATATTATGATCCAGTTCATTGGTTGCTTATGCACACCTTTATAACCTAGTTTTGCTAATCTTAATTGGTTTTCTCGTGTAATTTTACGGAACAAACTGAATATTAATTTGTAATTTTGAATTTAAAAATATGGGAGTTACGACATCAATTACATTAAAAGCTTCATGATAAAACACTGCTATTAATTCATGTTGCCGATAACCTTTTGATAACTTGTAGTAAATCGAATGACGTTTGTACTGAAAAATAATTGCATGAATGCATTATGGACATCTCGGCTGTATATTTCTATTATATCTTAAAGTACACACACCTTTTTAACCAGACATGGTATGACATGACTTGAAACTTGATATATTCGTGTGCAAATGATGCGTGACAAAGTATAAAAATTTGACAGTAATTGAGTTACCACTTTTATTCTGGTAGTGATAGAGCTTCACAATGGCCACAAGTGCAAAAGCAAGCAGGAAACTTTATTTAGAATGGGTGTTTGTTATAGCCATCTCTATTTTAACTTTAAATGTTCTTGCTGCTTCTGCAGGTTTGACGCCATCACCAGTCCGCACCACTGGTGCTAGACTTCTTGGTGGTCCAAGCGATACTCCAATTGGAACCAGTCAACCAAACTTTCCAGGAGGTCAGATTGCCAATGATGCACCACCCGGACCATTCTTCCAAGATTTTAGACCACCATTCCCAACTGATGCTTGGTGGTCTGGCTTTACTGTAGGAAATCAAGACAGGTGAATAAAAATGTGTACCTAAATGAACAAATTAGAATAAAGCAATTTATTTAATTTCATGTTTCTTTCGATTCCACAGCGTTGTAGCTGGCCCATTCCCGTTTCAGTCAAAAACGACAAAAACAGGTCTTACCTTTGGAATTTCTGACACCCGCAATTTTGATGGAACGTCGATTCATGTTAACACCCAAGAAGATTTTACTGTTGGAATCGCCGACTTACCGGATGATCTCAGCCATCGCAAGGCAAAATCTTGGGATACACAAACAGTATGTCTTCAGTATTTCAACAATGCCCAAGCCACAATGGACACCTGTCTTGTTCCAGGTTCTCCCTACATGACCTTTACTTTCGCCAACGCTCAAGTTATTATCACCTCCAACAAGGGAGACATTCAGTCATTCCAATGGGTTACCGAAGGCCAAAAAGCCAAGGTCACTCATGCCGGTGGTACCTACATAATTTACGTTACATCTGGAAATCTCCAACTCGCCCAAGATGGAACTACCCGCATTGTCTCTCCACCCGGCTTTCCCTTCTCTGGAACAATCCGTTTCGCTAAACTGAAAGAAGCCAGCCAAGAATCTGTTTTAGACACCCATGCACCAGTCATCCCCACTTCAATGGATATGCGCTACACAGTTGCTGGAGATGTTGCCACACAAACGTGGACTTGGACTGTGAGCAATGGCAACGCTGCTGATTTACTATTGCTTAGCTGGCCCCATCACCGAAGGGCACTTCAAAATCCAAATTATGTCAACATCCAATATCTCACTTTAAAAGGTCAAATGAAAGGTGTAAAAGGAAATACCTGGTCACTTCGTAATGAGCTTCCAACCATTACCTGGTTTGCTCAAAATGCTCCCCACGCATCTTGCGTTGCCGAACTCAAGAAAACTCTTGAAGCTGAAGTAAATGCTTTGGAGGTTATGGTCCCAGGTGACTTTTACTTTTGGGGTGGAGCCTTTGGCAGAGCGTCTAGGTTAGCATTGATTGCTGAGCATGTCGGAAGTCCTGAACTTATCACAAAGGTTGTGGATATTTTGAAGCAAAGTATAAACTACTGGTTCCAGCAGGGAAGAAGTCCCTCAGCAGCTTTTGAAACTGGATGGGGTGGTTTTATCAATAAGGATGGGTGGAACAATACTTGGGTTGACTTTGGAAATGTAGGTTGATTAATATTTATTAAGCAACTATGACTTTGATTACAAAAGTTTACATTAGATTTTTTCTGCAAAAGGCCTATTACAACGACCACCATTTCCACTACGGATATCTTCTTCATGGAGCAGCGGTTATTGGCAAATATGACCAGGCTTGGTTGAACGAACATATGGACTTCATGATTCAGTAAGACCTCCATAAAATATGTAATAAGTTCACAAGAATAATTAAGTTCTACAAATTGTTTATTTATTTATCCAGTGTTGCTCGAAACGTTGGAAATCCATCGCCCAACGACCCACATTACACTGTCACGCGTCACATGGACTTTTACCATTGACCCCTATCGGACATTATACTTATGATAAAGAATGGATGGAAGCTGTTGTTCCTTATTGCCAAGCAGAGTTGGATGACGCCAGCCTTGGTGATGACTTCAAATCAGGTAAAGTTTACTTTGTATTAAAAAGTTTTTATAAAAAAAGTTACATATCGCATATCACATAAACTTCTGTTTTATCCTTTTATGTACTTCAGTTATTTACGCTGCTTACGCTAAGGTGAATCCAAAAGAGGCTTATGAATATTCCAAGAATTTGTTCGACTGGGGCTCAGGCAATTCTGCCTCGAACCAGTTGTACTTTGTGTCAACCCAGCCCGCTAAATTGCCAAGCAGAGTTGGATGACGCCAGCCTTGGTGATGACTTCAAATCAGGTAAAGTTTGTATCAAGAAGTTATCATCAAATTTAAAGTTACACATTCACACATTATATAAAAACTTCTGTTTTATCTTTTTGCTTCAGTTATTTACGCTGCTTACGCCAAGGTGAATCCAAAGGAGGCTTATGAATATTCCAAGAATTTGTTCGACTGGGGCTCAGGCAATTCTGCCTCGAACCAGTTGTACTTTGTGTCAACCCAGCCCGCTACAAATGGAGACATTTGCTCTGCTGCTGCTCAGACACCAGAGGGTCTTTACAACATTCAAGATGTTGCCACCGGCCAATACGTTACTGTTAGCTCCGATGGACATTTGGCAGCCACAACTGGTGCGGATGTCCTTGCAGAAAAATTCGAGCTTGGATTCAGACCTGGCGGTGGCATCATCAAGTCATCCAGTAATGGCAAGTATGTCTCTGCTGCACCTGAAGGAACATCTGCCCTTGCTGCTTCAAGGGACTTTGCTCAAGGTTACGAGACATTCAGATGGACTCAGCAAGGAGATGGAACTTACACCCTAACAGCAATGGTCAATCGTGCCTTTGTTACCACCCAAGCTGGAACTGGTGAAATGTTCAATAATGCCAACGCTACAAATGGAGTTACAGCATCTCGCTACAGACTTATTGAAACACAAGACTCCACCCCAATCCAGATTCCTGCCGCAGGAACTCTCAGAAGCAAGCAGAATAACAATCACGTTGTTGCTGATCCCGTTTTAAAGGCGACAGCAGGTGGTGCCGGAGATGGAACCAGATTTTCCTTTGAAAAAGTTGCAGAAAGTCCAGATAATGCACCACAGTATACAATTAAAAGCCAAGCGAATAACATGTATGTGACAGCTAACCCAGATGGTACCACACCACTTTCCGCCGTTTCTGCTACTGCACAAGGCTGGGAGAGTTTTAGGATTGTGCCTTATCAAGGCTCCAACATTTTAATTCATGTTGTGAGTGGAAAGTCCGTATCTCTCCAGGCGGATAACACGTTGATTGACAATAGTAACAATATTGACAACAGTGCCTTATGGGATATTGTGTAATTTTTAAGATAAAAGCAATCGTATTTTAATAAATAGAAAGTAAATTTGTAAAAACTAAATAAGCGAATAATTAAAAAACTCTAAAAAGACAATTTTATTTTAATACATCTTTGATTTAGGTTAGGTATTAACAATTTGATTTAGTTTATAATTTACTATTGACATTATATTTAAATTGACGTATTCAATAATATTTTTTCATAAGCAACTCATAATTTCGTATATAATACTTTTCAATGTGTGCATTTGCCATATAACATTTTTTAATTCTGCAATTACACCTAATTACACTAACGATTGGCTTGTCCTTTATCCTCCATATTCTGAATAAAATTCTTCATTTGGCGGCGGTAGTGACCCTTGACCTCAATAACGTTAAACGGCTCCTGTCCTGTCTCCTCAAACTTTGCTATCGTCACAGTTTCCAAATTAGGAAGCATCTCCCACAAATTAGATTCATACATGCGGTGTTCAAATCCTGTAATCTCAAGCTTATCTTTGGTTGCATCCTCCAATACCATTCCGCTTGTAGTTTTGTGAATATGCAAATGCTTCAGATTATCCATTCCCATCAGAAAATCAAACGGTCCATNTTATCCATTCCCATCAGAAAATCAAACGGTCCATCGTAATAGTTCAGCTTCAACTTTTCCAATTGTTTTGGCAGTTCCACCGACGTCCAAAGAATCTTGGGGATATCATCCTCCATTTCAGACACAAACATTATCTTAAGATCCACCAGTGTTTCATATGAAATTTGCAAAAGCGTTTGCAGACTGCGGATATCATTGTGAATTACATTACAAACGAGACTTTTCAGCTTCCACTGTCCCACGTGGATTTCGCAAGGCTCAGGGTAGGTCTCCTCAAATAATGTAATTTTTAGATGCTCCAGCAACGGCATGTCCCGGTTCCATTCAAAACTATCCTTAAGAAGACACTGTGGTACTGCAAGCTTCTTTATTTGGTGTCCATAGGATGTAATCATCGCCCTAAAAAGACCTTTGTCCACAAAGTACAAGCTAAGCTCTTCGAGATGGTCGAGAGTTGGCAAAATGATATCTTCAACGGGGGCTGGAGCAAACAGCAACGTTAGCCTGCATCTCCGTAGATTAGGCAGGTGTGGAAGGTGGCGTTGAAGAGATTGGCCAAAGTGAGCATTAGTGGATCCCAATGTTTGAAATTCAAAACTATAGAATTCTTTTCCGAATCTTTTCAGGACCTTCTCAAATTTTGACCAGTACAGTTCACGGTTCGCCATCTGAAATTCTGTAAGCTCCAGTCTTCTGGTAGGGAACGGATTGATGAATGGGAAGCGGTCCATTTCTTTCTGGAAACGATCAATTGCTTCTATTTTATTTAGAGCCATTTGGTATTTGAATCCTTCGTGTGGTAGAAATGACTTGGAGCTAGACTCCAACAGACGATCCATAACTTTCTTCCAATTTTTGCAGGTCCGACGGATTTGCTTTATAGAGTGAGAGTCAAGATAACTTGCCACCTTGGGAAATACCTGAAGGAGGTGGAGAAAGGGTGTTTAATTTTAGAGATAATCTGGGAATTTATATTGAAATAAATGAAAAATTTGAAATGAATAGTAGAGTGCAGTTTGATATTTATTGTACTGTTGTATATAAGCTAAAAAGTCTTTTTCGGACTATTTCGTTATTCCAGAGTTTGCAAACATTAAGGCAACTTTGGATGTCTTGTATTTCCGTAATGTGGTCCAAGATATGTTCCCAAATCTAAAAATTTTACAAATTGTGATCGTGAATTGGAATTGGAGCTCACAATTGGAATAAAACGGCATAAATATTTTTAACCTCTGGTAGGAGAATTGTTTGAGCGTATTTGGCCGCATTATCATTATCCTTGGAACAGTCGCCAATCTTTTTCTTTCTTTCTGTTTGTGTCTTCTCCTCTAAAACTTTGGCTGATTTCCCTTGCTCATCCTTTGTATACAAGTACAAATCAGGACTTGCAACTTGATCCAGTGAATTTTTCATGACTTATTTATGTACAGCAAAATAATAGTATCATACAGTTTTATAGTGGGTAGTAAAAAACAAATGTGACTTGTTAAGTAAATGCATTGTAAATACTAGATTACAAAAATACAATATTATTTGTCTGAAGACGCATATTTGTATGGTTACCTCACCCACCCCATTCATATTAATTATTACTTTTACTCCCAAGACTGCTTCATGAGTCTTTACATTCTATCTAGAGTGGATTCTATATGTATGGATCTGCTGGTATACATAGGTTTATGTACTTTACTGTGAAAGCAAAGGGAAGGAGAAAGTTGTGCCTTTTCATGAAATGTTATCAGAATGAAAGCATTCAGCATGACGAGGAGAAAGGAAAACGTGCTTGACATGTCATGATGACTTTTTTTCGTGCTACGGCATACGGTAGAAAGTAAATGTATATTAGATATGCATAAATAAAATAGGTTTAAATGCAAAACATGTGCAAGCAGTCAAGTATTTTTACTTTTACATTTTTTTATACATGGATTAGTTTTCGAAAGTTTTTATTAAACATTTTAATTTTATAATGAGTATTGCTAAACTGATACGCACAGAACACAAATACTCAAAATCAGTCTAATACATATTTGATTGTATTCAGTGACTGATACGTAGGTGTATTAACTTACTCATGACCTTTTGGTCTTCATTGTGAATTACATTCTTCATTTTTTACCCCAAAATCGTCCCAAATCATAATCTGACAAAAGTTAACAACTTTGGTGAACTGTCTAGAAGCTGCTAAGTTTTTTCTACGAACTTGAGAATTTGTATATTTATTAACATGAATTTGCCAGTAAATTTCATATTTAATGTCAGGCATATATAAGCAAATTAAGCGATATCCAAAATTTCTCCTCCACCTCCATAGTTCATATATAGCAAACTTTTACACATCATTCCTAAATAGTAAATTCATTTCCGGTCTCTACTTCCTACAGTGTACTCCAGCTAACTGAGCTACATACCTACTGTATATAGAAATTCCTCACGCCTCACATTCAGAAAGGACCGGAAGTAGCATCGTATCCAGTATTAACATAATATGCATATTATTATACATTGACCTTTATATCCACCCTCCTTCATTCTACCGTTTACTTGTAAAATAATCATTTCTTTCCTTTTCCCCATGCATGATTGGTCTGATGTCTGATATTATGACAAATAGTACATCCAACTTTCATTACCTTTTTCAGCAAGGACCTCATCCTTACGTAGACCGGAACTGAAAGTCTCATACGCAGGACTAGCAGAGAGAGACGCGCAGTCGTTCTCGTTCTTCGTTTGTCACTTGTCAGCATACATTACTGAAATGCATTACACAACCATTACAACAACCAATGCATTTTAAAAGCGTTTTGGTTATATAGTCACGGAGAGTGAATAAATGCACTTATCTCGTACATGCATTTACTTATGACTTAGCAATTTGGCAATGACTTATCAACATACGCCATAATTGTAATTTGTAATCTCAAAGTACCCCATATCTAAATAGGAAGAGCGCTAGCCAAGTGTTTCCTTTGTTCTGCTGACTTTTCATGTGTAAACATGATAAAATGACAGGCAGTCTGACAATGGAGATCAGTCTTACTTGGAAACTCTCTCGATCCTGTTCCCATTTTTTATTTTGACAAAATTCATTAGTATTTTTCTCTTTATTCTCACAGGTAAAAGTTGGAAGGAATTTTTATTTTAGGATTTTACAATAATTCTGATTGACAGTTTACCAGCAGTTAATTTTTATACAAGTGACAGGGTTTGTTGCATACGTAATTAAGTGACAAGGCTAAATTATGTCATTTGGAGGGTGGGACCTTGGAGTGGCTGCGCTGCTGGGCGAAGATGAAGGTGACACTGATAGCACGGCTTCACTTGAAGATTTAGATGGAGAAACGAAGAAGTTTATGGTAAAGAAACGGGATACTAGTAGGGCGTTTAGTGAGGAGTCGGAGCTGGAAGTAGTGTTCGAGAAGACGGTGCCATCATTAGGAATAGCTGGGGAAAAGGAGGAAGATAGTGACTTGATATTGCTGAGTGATGACGATGAAGAGTGGAAGATGGTAGGGCCAGTTGTAAGATTGAAAAAGGAAGAATTGATGGATGCTGGATGGAGTGAAGATGAAGACTGGAAACCGGTTCCAGTAGTGCCAGCTGTTACTTGGAGAAATGAAGACGTGAAGGAGGGAATCACAAGTGTTAGTTGCAAGAGTGAAGATGTAAAGCCAGTATTTCCAGCTGTTGATTGTAAGAGCGAATTTGTAAAGCCAGTATGTCCAGCTGTTGATTGTAAGAGTGAAGATGTAAAGCCAGCTTTTACATGCAAGAAAGAAGACTCAGCGTTTTTGTCTGATGACGAAGAAGACTTCAAGCCGATTCCCGTGCGCCCTGTGAAAAAGGAAGAGTTGCCAGACCTTACTGATAATGAGGAGGAGAAGGACGACTTTAGCATGGCTCATGTTCACCCAGTAAAGAAAGAAGAGTCAACAGCTCGCATAGATGAAGACGAAGATGACTTGCTGGAGCTTACAGATGATGAATACTTTGTCCTGCCATTGCCACGTCGTCTTACTGCCCAAAGAGAAGACTTGCCAGAGTTAAGTGATGAAGATTTTGTGAGGGACGATGTGTCGGAGACTACGGAACCGGCAAATTCTGATGATGACGAGGATGAATTCCCGCCGAGCAAGCGGCAGAAAGTATTTTATGGTAGTTATGATCCACTCAACGCAAGGCATCAGGAGTTCTTCGGGTGTGTTCAAAGGACAGTGACAAAATTAGCGGAAACAATTCAGACAATGCCTACTCAGGACAACCATCCCCATGTAGACTTGCCCAGGGGTCTGGTGGCTCTTTACCCGCATCAATTGTATGGATTACAGTGGCTTAGCTGGAGAGAGCAGGAATTTCCTGGTGGAGGTATTTTGTGTGATGAAATGGGTAAGGGCTCCGGTTAAAAAATAAATTGTAAAATAAGAGTCTTTAAATACTTTGTATAATCGCTATAAATACTTTGTATTTTGGTTTAATTTTTAGGTCTTGGAAAGACAATAATGATGATTGCTCTAATAATGAGATCCAAAGATGCTCGTGCTGAGGATGTAAATAACTGGATTACCATCACCGAAGGGGAAGAACGAAGGCATGTTCGAACCGCCAAGACTACATTGGTGGTTTGCCCACTTGGTTGCCTACGCCAATGGGAAAGCGAAATAGCGTCTAAAGGAAATGGTCTAAGTGTCACTGTATACTATGGACCGGGAAGAACTGCATCTGCGATGGAACTATCCCGTAGTGACATTGTACTGACAACCTACGATACAATTCAAACTGAAGTACCTCAGCCCAACGAAGAAATAGTTAATAAAAAGAAAAAGAATCAAAGTCCTTTGCTGACGCTATACTGGCGCAGAATTATTCTGGACGAAGCCCATAACATAAGAAATCCCAAAACACGAAAGGCTCAGGCAATCTGCCGACTTGTTGCTCGCCACCGCTGGGCCGTCACAGGAACTCCTATTCATAACCGCCCCGAAGATTTGTATTCAATTGTAAAGTTTCTCAAGATGACTCCATTTGACCAGAGAAACGAATGGGACTCATGGATTGGGCTAAAAACCATTAAGGGTGGGGATGCCAGAAACAGACTACATACAATAGGCAAAGCGCTTATTTTGCGCCGTACCAAAATAGAAGTTGACAATATGGGAGGTTGTGTAGAAGCTATTCCTCCAAAGGATGTAGAGGACATCATTGTTGACTTATCTGAACCGGAACAACAAGTATACGATATGTTGATGTCGTATGCTCAAGAAATGCTTCAAAATTTTTTAACGGATAAGAAAGACAGCGCGTGCCAAAATCTTAACAATTATTTGATTGTTTATTAGGTCAGATCGGAACGTTAGCATTGTCCACATTTATTTTGGGCAGGATTCCACATACCCCCACTCCAAAGGATGTAGAGGACATCATTGTTGACTTATCTGAACCGGAACAACAAGTATACGATATGTTGATGTCGTATGCTCAAGAAATGCTTCAAAATTTTTTAACGGATAAGGAAGAAAGGGAGCAGGAGCGTAGGGCAATGGGGTACATCACCGCCGCCGAACGTCGGAGGCTAAAGAAAGCAAAATTAGATGCAAATGGAGTGGATACTACCGTGCGATTTTCGCATTTGTTTGCCCTCCTTACCAGACTTCGGCAGTGCTCAGTACTTCCTCACTTAATTGAAACTATGCTGGAGGATGAAGAGGAAGACGATTCTGCTTTTGATAAATTTAAGGAAGAGCATATTATCAGCAAGAAAAATCCTATTTTTGACCGCTTCTTTTTATCCGCAAAATTTACAAGAGTAAGTTAGTACACAATTTATGTACTTTGAAAAATAACAACCTAAAATAGCATAAAATAATCTAATAAATAATTTTATGAAATGACTATAGATTTTAGAAGACTTGGAAGAGCTCAGAACTACCGCTCAAAGCGAGTCGAAACCGATGGACAAGGTAGTGATTGTATCTTGTTGGACGTCAACTTTGGACATATTGGACCACCACCTGAAGAAAAGAGGATTTTCTGCTGTGTTCATTACTGGACGGGACAACTTGGATGAGCGCATGGATGCCCAGAAGGTGTTTAACACAAAACCAATGAAACCCCAGGTCCTACTTCTGTCCCTTTGTGCCGGAGGCGTTGGTCTCAACTTGACAGGCGGTAACTACGTTTTCTTTGTGGAGCCCCATTGGAATCCACAACTGGAGCTGCAAGCTCAGGACCGTGTTCATCGTTTTGGTCAGAAGAAAAATGTTTATATCAGAAGGTTTAGAAATTAATATTTA
Organism: Orchesellides sinensis; assembly: GCA_027744375.1. Lineage (NCBI taxonomy): Eukaryota > Metazoa > Arthropoda > Collembola > Entomobryomorpha > Orchesellidae > Orchesellides > Orchesellides sinensis. Next base: position 19,565 of record JAHZNG010001017.1, read on the forward strand.
AAAAAAAGATAACAGTTTGATTAGAATGTAATTTTATAAGGCTGAAGGAGATCGTATGTATATCTTTACAGATACTTGTCTGCAGGAACAATCGAAGAACGTGTTTTGGAGCTTCAAAAGACTAAAATTGAGCTTGCTGACGGACTACTCACCAATACTAAGAAGCGTGCCGGTGGCGGTCTCACCATTAATCAAATGCGACTTCTATTCCAAGTTTAACCTTAAGTTTGAATCATAATTTAGTTTAATATATTTACTTGTTCTCGTGGCGAGGTATTAGTCGTACTAAATTGTTTCGCTTGGTATTGTAAATTTTTCACTGATGCAAATGTCGCCTGTGAAGTCATATAATTATTATGCAATATTGTATATAGTATAGAATAGGATATTGATTAAAGTTACTTTTATTCATGGAACTTTTGATCCAAATTACTTTTATTATTGCCAACTAAATAGATAGTAGACAATGCTTTGAAAATGTAAATTGAATGTGATAGGTACTTAACTTGATGTTTTTGTGATAAACAATCTTAGTTTTTACAATTAGGGTTTATTTGGGTGCTTACAATTACATAAAAAACCCATATATTTTTACATATACCTAGTTATGGCTGTGTAAAATATAATATGGTGTAGTCGTAGGTAAAATATAGTGTAAACTGTTAACCAATAAGCTAATAAGTACACATGGTACTATACTTATGTTACAAGGTTTTTGGGAGTCAAATAGAGAGTTGAGATTAGATTTTACTTTTTCTTGTTCATTGCATATTATTACTTTCTCTCAATGTTCTTTCTGATGTGTATTAAGTTGAAGCTTTTCCATTGGTCTTCTGAAACTGCATCTTATTTTTTAGCAGATTATTTTCAATGTGTTGAAGCTCTTGAGTAATTATGAAGTATGGAGAATTTATAACTGTAGCCTTTGTAGTGCCTACTGCAAATGATCCTTTGACCCTGTCATCATTCGCAATAGGGAGGCTTACACCGTTGTTAGCATTCTGTGTGACGATTGTTTCATTTCCCCCCTTTTCAAAATCTACCATATCGGTATTTCTTGCCATTGTTCTCTTCTCCCGTACTTTCTTCCAGAGCCCAGCAAACTTACTGGTAATTTTAGTGACGAGATGTCTTCGTCGCCGTCTCCGACACCACAAACGAAGCGTCAGAAAGTAAATGACTTCCATCAAACTAAGTCCTGAAAAGCCTAGACACAGACCTAAAAGTCCTCCAGTGTTAGCTTAAGAAATAAAACAAAGGAATTAGTTAATCAAGACTGTAATGGTGAATATGAGATATATAGGATGTTTTTTCAGAAAAAGGTTGGGAACCATTATACCTATTAAATCTGTTTGTCCGTATAGTTCCTTTCTCACACGGGGGTATGTGGAATCCTGCCCAAAATAAATGTGGACAATGCTAACGTTCCGATCTGACCTAATAAACAATCAAATAATTGTTAAGATTTTGGCACGCGCTGTCTTTCTTATATTCTTTCATATACTCTGGTTCACTTACCAAGAAGCCGATGTGTTTGAAGTATCAACCCATATATTGTATTTACTCTGGATAGCTGCCTTGGATAGATCAAGTTTATAATCGATTTCTGTACACACAGGTAAACAGTCACCGCAAAGATTCTTTACTCCGTATCTGTATGCGCGTTCTAGAAAAGTAAAAAAGAGTTTACAAGAACTTAATAGTTTTGAAGTACATTCGATGATGCATCGCTTAAATTAAACGTGTTCTAAGGCCTATGAAAAAATTTCCGTTTTCTGAAAATAAAGTTCAAAAGCCTACTAACTGTTTTTTTACTTACGTTTTACTGCCTCTGCACATTCAAAATTCTGAGGTCCACATAGTCGAAATCCAGGTTTTCCTGCAAAAAATTAGAGTAAGCCAGATTTGTGTAAAGAGAAGAAACAGGGCTCATGAAAATAACCTTCATAAATAATAAGTCATTAGTCTTTTAGGGTTTGTAAACGTATACATACAACTAAGTTAGTTAACTTACTAGGCATGAAGTATCTGACACACGAACAGTTAGTGAATGTCATGTTGGCAATACCTTCCAAGAATTAAAAAATCAATATTTTATTTCACAATTCACCACAACTATCGATTATGCCATGTCCATGTTTTAAAAGAACATTTTGTCTTACATTCGTCGACACAGTTGTTTGCAGTGTAGTAATTGTAGTAATTGAGTGTTTTCTGTAAAGTACCATAATTACCATCAATATGAAATACTTTTTAGATTTAATGTATACGTATAAAAGTTCTTAAAATTGAGAGATGGAGAAATTGATTGGTATGTTTGTCATACGTGTAACTCTTACCTCTCCCTTAATTTTCAAGTGTTTCGTTTAAACTGTGTTTGTGCTGTGAATTTAGATTTGGCATCGCATAATCATTAACTTTCTCTCATCCGAAATATTATTATGTAATCCGAATTCCGAATACAAAAGTATCAGAACTCAGTATGCAAAACTACATGCAATCACATTCAGGTTTGGACTATCCAAATCCGAATGTAAATTTATTTTTAAAATACACACAGACAAATTGCATATAGTTTAAATTGCTTAGATTAGTTTTCGAGCATTTAAAAAAGTTAAGGCACAAGCGAGCTGTATCACAGTCAGTCAAACACAGCTTAAACTAAATTTGCATGCCTTGAAATAACATTGTCGCTTCTCCTGCAATTCAGAATAAAATTGTTGCAAATAAGTAATTTTAAGCTCAAAGGATTATCTAATGATTTTCATGTACTAATATTGTTGAGTATACCAATGGAACGCGATAGAGCCCGGGCCCTGCCATATTAATCTCAGACCGGATAGAAACATACGTTTCTGAATTTGGCTATAAAATAGGACGAGCATTATAAAGCGTTTAAAATAAATACCTAACCTATTTAACTTTTAAAAAGTACCTCTATTGCACATCCAAAATCCAATACGTGTGGCATATCCATTGATTGGTGAACAGCGAGCTGTAAATGAAACGTTATATTAAAAGTATACTTAAGAAGGCAAAAACTTACACTAAATAAATCATACCCGAAATCCAACGCTGTCAGCCGTAGCTTGCGTAAAGAAAATGAGATGATTAATTAGTGGCTTAAATTCTTTATGATAATACTTTATAAAATGTGAGTAACTTGATTTATTATAGAGTATAATTAACTCACCGCAAAAGTATTCATCTAAGGATGGATCAAGCATTATGCTTAATCCCGAGGTTTTCCCAGCCTTTAGCTGCCTTCTAGGAAACTCAAGGTCAACAGGGGCTTGCACAAATCCCCAGTCTTCATCCTGATCCCATTGACTCCATTGTTGCACAGTTTCTGGGTCATCTCGTGTGTCATTAGTAAATCGATGTAGAAGAGTGCCTGGTACCATGTTAAAACTGCAGCATTTTCCAAAATCCGTCTCAATCGGTCGGAAAAGATCTGTACAGTCCCTAACATCTCCTTTCCAAATACAAAGCTTTACCATTTCTCTGCATAACTGAGAGGACTACAGAATCATACAAGAATTTTAGTTTTGTAATGAGACAAAAAAATTCAAGACTGGTAATTTTAATTTGATCAAAGATATACATCTCGTAAGAATTTTTGTACAGATCCATCCAGCGCATCTTCAAATTCCTTTGTTAGATCCAACATGGCCTGATCCACTTCTCCAATTTTAGAGGAGAACTTGAAGGACTTGCTGAAGCTTTTAGATGTGGAGCATACATGATCCAGAAAGTAGAGGTTCTTCAATGCTGAGAGAGACGAGACATTTGATAGGTCCGCATTT
>JAHZNG010001018.1:0-14176 GCA_027744375.1 Orchesellides sinensis
CAACAAAAGAAGAAGTAAAGCAAGACCTTGCCTCTGCATAGGGATATTTTTATATATACGGAAAAAAATGTCCATAAGAATAGGAATATCCTTATGAACTTATGATGACTCACAAACTCACAAAGTACCTTGTATCTGTCTGGATTGGATGCCGATCAGATATCAGAACTGAAGCGTTCATGAAAACTCGTGTTTGACTTTTTCTCATACACACGCTTGAAAAACAGAGGGGATGCCGAGTGTGTGGAAGACTAACAAGAAGGAAGGCTACTCGAATTTTCATACAAAAACCAAGTGACATAATAGGAATAAAAATCAGAGCTTAGCTAACAACGTTTAGTGATCCTAGCAGAGGACAGGAAGGAGACGAGACGAGCAGATATTCAAATCAAAAACACGAAAAGGGAATAAGAAAATTACGGTGCGTTTATTTTGTTTATATTTTAGTTCATTTCATCTTTTTGTAAGGCATGCTCACAAAAATTAATTTTGTGGGTCATTTGTGCCGCCGCTCAGTTTGAAGATAAACGTCTCAATTGATTCTTCTGAAAATAGTATTTTGTGTTTGATTGATGCACTATTACAATTTACAAGTCATTTTTCAAATAAGGACATTACATTGCATAGGAGCAGATACGGAGTTACTTTTTCATTTCACGTTGTGTCACATGTGTCGATAAGCAGAAGGAACTAAGTGCATATTTTTTTGAATCGTTTGTTTTTGTCGTCAAACGAATTATATTTATATGGTTGATTAATTGGAACCGTAACACCGTAACTTTTCCAAGCATAAATTAATTAAATACAAGCGGAAGCGGGGTTGGGGGTAAGTTAATAAATTATGTTCAGTAGTTTACATTTGTTCGTACTTTTAATTTAAATTTTGAAAATTTGAAAATTATAGTCAGCTGAGCTGGCGTCAAAGGTGGTAAGTTGTAAATAGGGGATTTTAAACGTGGAACAAACAACTTATCACTGATCACGAACGCTAATTTTATTGGAAAAAGTTGGGGATAGGGACGGGGGGGGACGGAAGTTGCATGCATCATGCACTCATGATGCACTTTGTGTAGTCATAGACATATGAATTTTGTAACGGAGAATTTTTTGCATTTGAATTTGTCGTCCTACAGTTGCTAGTGTCAGTCATCGTTTGTTTGCCAGTGTTTTGCTTTTTGGTTTGGTTGGTTTGCTCCAGCCAGTCGAACTTGTTTGGTTTTCTTCTCATTATTTTTAGTGTTTTTGAGGGAGGTACTAGCGACCCCAACCCTCCCCCGTTTTTCTATTTCTTTTTAATCAGTTGATAGAAAGGTCAAAAGTAGGTGAAAAAGTAAGAAAATTGATTTTATTGGTTTTTATTGCAGGTGTCGACTAATCCTGCCTGGCTGGCATGTGACGACGTTCGGTGTTCAACGTTCGAGTTACAAGCTTATCATTTCACAATTGAATTAAGGTAAGGCTAATAATGTCATTCACGAAATTTTATTTCAACATGGTTTAAGAGTTTTTTCATCTAATGTATAATATTGTGGACAAGTTCCCATAACACTTGCGGCATTTCCTCTCTGAATTGCTATTCCTATCTTCATGAAATACCCGTATTAAATCTTCTTAAGTCGCTTTCTTCAAATTCGGATTTCTAATCCACTGGAGCTTAGATGTGTGATCAATATACGTATGTGGACAGAGAAAAGATGGGATTTATTTTATGATATGAAGATTTATTTATAATATACTTGAAATAAAATACCCACGTCCCAAACGCAAAATATTATTATGAGACCTTCTTTCAGAACGGATACTCGCAGAAGCCCCAACTAGAAAAAATATCTTTACTTGACTTTATCTTAAATATAGGGCAATACATATCTTTTCTCACTAAGTACATGTAACAGCAGGTGAGAAAAATTACAGGTAGACCGCTGAAAAATGAGGTAACCGCAAAGTAAATTATTACATAGTAATCATACCGGCCGCCTCTCAAACAGTTGTAGAACATCTTATAATTAATATTATCGGCTAAGATTGATGAATTTGGGGCTGATTTTATGATGGTGATGGTGACTATGGTGAGTGAACCTCATTTTTTCTGACGAGGTGCCGACAGTCAATGCTAACTTTAAGAAGAATCTGAAATACATACTTTTTAACACCTTTTAAAGTGAAGCAAGGTTTGTGAGAATAATTAATTATAGTGTTGTAATTTGTGTTTTTATTTTCATAGGAAGGTTTCAGGTTTCATAACAGGATATTTCAAATTAAGTACCTAAGTACATATTGAGGTATATACGATATAAAATGCAAAAAATGATCAGTCAGATTACTGGACTCACGTTACTCTAATACACATCATATTCTATGCAAAGAAAATTATATTTCAGGTATTAGGCTGAAATGGATTGAAAAGAGTTTTTCAGAATACATGCAAGATAAGAGTGATGTATTTTATAAAGACGTTTCAGGTTAGATATGATATGCCTTTCGAGCATTCTACCTCCTGATTAAATGGACATAAAAGAACCTAATATCGTATGCATAATGTAGAGAGCTTGGAATGAAAATAAGATTCAAGAATAAAAAACTCCTGGACATCCTTCATTATTAAAGAGGATGAGATAGCACATTTTATCTGAGGATTTGGCTCATGTAAATAAGTAAAGAAGACTGCGACGTAACGAAAAAACTGATTGCTTTATTTTCAATCTTTTACCAACTCATCCATGCAAGCTAAACACCAGTGCATTTGGTCACCCATTTTACTTGCCATACTTATTTAAGCATATTATAGATTGTGTCTAAAAGTATTATGTACCTAATGTCCGGCTGCTTCAAGTTTCATTTCTCAACATGTTCGATATATGGGAATTGATATCTACATATATGAATTTGTATACCTTGATTAAAAAGATGTTTCTGCATTTTTACAATATTCTAATTCTGTTGCTCGATACTACTTCGGAACTCATGATACATGCGACCGATATTGTGAATAATCAGACCTGCACATTATGCATTTGTTTCTCTCACAGCAAAACACGACAATGCATGTTATTTTATACCTATTATGAATGACTGTGCTCGTTTCACTCCATGCACAACCTTGCTTCAGACTTTGGTCCCGTTGTATGCGGACTTTATATGTATTTATCAATTTTCTTTCTGTCCTGGGATGCATTCTTTTCCATCCTTGTTTTATCGTCGTCCCAGGTAAGCTCTCCTGTTTCGCACTGTATGGATTTTGGAAGGCTTACATCCACTCCTCTTACAGATCTTCCTGCTAAACCACTATTGCCACTGCTGCAGTAAAAACGGACACATCATGACATTTCATATTCATCCAGGTTGTTGGTACCCAGTACCCACCTTGAAAATCCCGTTGAAGAATTATGAATTGAGAAGGTGTGGAATTTTTGGGATGGTCATACAGCAGCTACCTTATCCTTTCTTATGAATGAACTAAGTAAAAAAGTTTAAAAATTTTAAGATTTTTCCCTGTAAAAGTTACGGTGAAGGTGTTACTTTCAGTAATATATGAAGGACACACTGCTGGACATCGGACTAATCCCAATAAGCTTTCTTTAAGGGATTCAGTTCATACAAAAGCTTTTTCTGTAATGTACATACATTGCTAGCATTCCATTCCTTTTCAGGGCTTCTGATGTTTTATGGTGGATGGGCCACTAGAACGTGAGAATGAACCTTCCACAAGCATGGTTATCGTTTCATCTTGAGTTCGGAGAAATTAACCGATGTTCAGGTAGAAATGAATGTGCTGTTTTTAGTAGAACATAAAACGACAGGTAGAAGAAATAACAATTCATTATACCATAATCGCCGGAGACAAAATGATGTCAGTAAAGGAGACATCACATGATTTTTATCCTAAGTTTTCCTTCATTCATAATTTGTTTGGTGTTATACAACATTTTTAAAGTTTTAAAGTTTATTGCATGGATCATGGATCGCTTCGCTAACAGAGCTACGATCGGCAACATATATTCAATTCGATTTCAAATTGCTTTTTTTTTGGCAGATTGACCATTTATAAGCACATACAATTTATAAATATACACTATTTTATATTTCACAAATGCGAGAACAGCCCTGCGGTCCCACAAGCAACAAATTATTTTTGAAGCATCATGAACACGAATATCAAACTAGGCATTCCTATCATGCTGCTTGTTTTCGATAAGGATCTCCGCATGTGTGTGTGTATGTTGGGTTCGTTTCAAACCAAATGACTTGTGATGTGTGAGCATTTTGAGCATGGGGTTTATAAAATCATTTACCATTAGGAAATCTTCATGTTTCATCTGAGACGTTATATTTTTTGACACATAAGAATGTCAAATGGAAGCGATAAGGCGCGGANGATGTGTGAGCATTTTGAGCATGGGGTTTATAAAATCATTTACCATTAGGAAATCTTCATGTTTCATCTGAGACGTTATATTTTTTGACACATAAGAATGTCAAATGGAAGCGATAAGGCGCGGAAGGGGGGTTTAGCTAGATTACACGAGTAGATTATTATTAAAGACTTATTCCATTTTCAGTCAGGAAGGTAGGCACATACATGAAAGGTATATGCATGACCACTACCCCAGGAAATTATACTGTGTATATTTACACATTCGGTTGGATTGCCTGTTCTAAAGTGTTAGTTACTTTGTTGAAAAAATTTAGCTGACAACGTGGGTTGTCTTAAAGGGTGAAGGGGGAACAACGTTTACACCGTAAATTCAGAATACCTAATACAACATTATAAGCCCATTTACTTCCCAATTTAAAGTCGCTGCTCCTTAATTTAGATCGTTCATACTAATAAATATCAAAGACAAATGAATTTGATTTTTTGTGTGCATAAGTCCCTCCGCAAGTAAAAGAAGAAGCCCATATATTTCATTGCATGTACAAATTAAAGAACCATTTTAGGCGTTTGCTTTCTGATTATGTACAACAGATCGTTAACTTCACTCGTAACATGGCCATTACAACACATGAACTACCACACAAAAATATAAAGTACCTCTGTAAACAACGCGACAACAACATNAACACATGAACTACCACACAAAAATATAAAGCACCTCTGTAAGCAACGCGACAACAACATTTTTATATGCATACATTATATCAACCTTGTTTTCTTCGCTAGAATTTAAAATTAACATTAGAAAACACCGAGGTCTCATTAAATCTGCTAATGTTATCGTTTTCGTTGCAAAAAATTAATTTCAAAACGATTTATGAGACGAAAAAATGTGTCTTCTTCGGCTCGTTACTGTGACGGAGACCACCATCGTAAACATAATCAATACAACAACTGCTTAAGAGCCAAGCGTGTTATTTAAATGCGAGTTTCATTATTACAATGATTCATTGCTGTTCCTTATAATAGGCCAGGTAGGTAGAAAAGCCAAGTGGTTTTTTGTTTTGCATGTTGCCTAAGAAAAGTAGTAGCGACCTGGACCTCAATGGGTGTATCATAACGTCAGCAGTGTCTCCACCAAGTTAAACTTTATGAGGAAGCTGGAAAAAGTAAGACGAAATGTATGTTCAAGCCAGACATAGGTGAAACTTATGCATTTTATTATGAGGGAACCGGTTTTCTTTTTCATTCCTTATTTGCTCACTCACTCATTCGCTCCCTTCTACATGATATGTAATGTAATATGTTAAGCAGTAGCAATTTTATAAACCAGAAGCTGGAACATGTTGACTTAAATCATTTCCACATATTTCGTGTTATCAAAATATTGCCTATTAAATCCTTTCGTGACGTTGCTACTACATTTTCTTAGAAATAAAACACACATATATACATATAGAAGAGAAAGGATGGATAATGATTATCATCATACGACAGTCAGTTGCCGTGCAGTGATAATGTATTTCACTTCGTGTTTTTTAGTGTTCATTGGTTTCCTTCTACCACCAGGAATTCGGTGGTGGTTTCTGTTGAAATATGGTATACAAATGGGGTACGGTGCGGTAAAGTAATATCGTTACGAGTAATAAGTGGAAACAATGTTGAGATTTTTAAGCACGACAAAAGGGAAAAGAGTGTGGGGGAACATGAAAAAAGCTGTAGCATCAGGAATTCTACAGTTATGTAACCAATACATGTAATGATAAGCACAGATAAAATATGTAATACATATATCTAAACGCTTTTTGTACATTCATAAGTAGCCAAACCACTAACTTCTGTTTCGTAGGTAAAAGGAGTCATGCGAGCCACCAGATGAATTATCGATTTAGCTATTTATGAGCATTCTGTATGAAAATCTTATGCAAATATTTGAGCTTCCCCTTTTTTCTCATGTACCTACAAACTTACTTGTTTATAGGGGTAAAAAGTATACACTTATGTACATTTTTTAAACCTTCTCTCCCTTTCTCTGTTCAGATGTTAGTGATTATTATGTTCATGTGTTATGTTCACACAGCATTTGGACATAAGAAACAAAATTAACTTTAAGGAATAAATGGCTTCTAATATTTATCATTTTATGTTGACTTTTTGCATTATGGACTCATATGTACATACCATCAAGATCAGCGACATGAGGTAAACTATCGTATTGTATTTATCTACACCACTTGCTCTTAAATCGAACCTTTCGATAACACGATCATATATATCATTGTAAATTAACAGAGTAGAAAATCGACTAGAATGACAGAGAAGATGAGTTTTTCATAAAATATGGATGGAGTGTAAATGAGCAGTTGTGGAAAAATTAAAGTTAACCAGAGGATTTTACACGTGTTTTCTCTCGCTAACAATAGGTCGTAATATTTGGAATTACCTTGCTTTGCAATCTAGTTACCTCATTAAATTTTTATTGTTTGCAACAACGTGCTCTTTTATGTGAAAAAAAATCTGCAAGAATTTCAGAGATTTGAGAGCAATAGATAGAAACATCATTATATTTTATTTGCTCATTTTTAAAAGAAAAGGCAAACATTTTACGATAAATTTATCGGGCTGTAGATTAAAAACACATCATAATTAGCGACCAATAAGCAGTAAATAACTCGTAATCAAATGATTAAACCCGGTAGCCGACTTTAAGGTCGTAATCCAGTCAACAATGGTGGCTACCGTATTGTGCTTGTTTCATGGTGTACGAAACTAAACCCGTCCATTGCGATGCAGCAGTATTTTTGTCGATCGAATCAAGAACACGCAAAGAAGGTATTCTACATACTATCATTAACTGGTGCGGTGTAATCTTTCGATTAAATCTTAATCAAGAGTTTTATCCCAGTGATTAAGACACTTCATCTGTTTTATGGAAAAACTTGAGGCAGTTGGCAGCCCAACGTCAGCAGATTGCATGAATTGCATTTGGATTAAAGACATATAGCCTTGTTTTTTTAATATGGAGATTTATACATGCATTTGAATATATTGCATTGTCAGTTGTATCTGCTTACTACTCCTGTGAGCATCCTCCAATTTTATAGAATATACTTAATATAATTCACAAGATTTACATCGCGATTCTGTCCAAACGGTTTTAAAAAATCAGGGCGAGGTCAAACCCCTTTATGATTTAAGAAGATGAGATTGGCTCCTTGTATTAATTTCTGGTTAGGTGTATTCTTACCATCCAACTCACAAGTTTGAGCAAAATAGTGACAACGAGGAAGCTGAAATAAGGTTTCATCCTTTGGAGCCACCAAGTTTTGAGGCGTGAACTAAACCTCAAGAAAAAATATGAAAATTCATTTAGAATCAAATGAGTTATCCAGATTGAAACTATCACGATTTATATGATTCCAAGTATGTGCGAGTGGGATGAAACTAATTAATGATGTTAATTTTTGTTCGGAAAAATTAACTTCAGAATAGAGATTATTATTTGAGTTGGTTATGCAAATAGTTAAACCTAGTAGAAATACGAACATCTCCGAATGTCTTTTAACTTGATACACACAACCCAATGCATAAAAATGGGAGAGATTGGGTTTGATGTAATACCTTTGATCTGCTTATGCGTTGCCAATAAACTTTGTTAAGACAAGGGGAACGGTTGAAACCGCCTACCAATCGGTAGATGCGTCGACAAGACTTCATGAGTTATGAGGAGATCGTGTGGAAACTCAGCACATGTTATATAATCAATGTGCTTACAATATGTAGGTATGTAAAATGCGGTGAGTTTTAGAGGAGCAACCACCGAAACAGGCAAGTGCATGCATAAAAACATGACATTATCTACAGCAACACAACTTAAGCCATCAGCCTATCGATAAAATATTCATTCAAGATGTAATTAAAAAGTTACAAGTTTCAGGCTATTTATCATCATGCCTTTTTGGCTGATTGGAATTTCATGTAAACATTGCAAACTAATAACTGGAGATCAACAGCAATTGATATTAATATGAATATTTCATGTTAAATCTTACTGAAGCTAGTACAAAACCTGACATGCTTTTGTTTTGGGTGGTTGGTTGGTAGATCTGTCAACATTTAAAGTTCATTTTCCTTAGGAAGAGCATAACTAATGGAAATCCGAAATGTAATTTAAAAACATATGGAAGTGAAAATTCTTCGAAACTGTTACGAGTAAAGACATTGACAAATGAATAGAGAGTATCTGGGTCTAGTTTCTGTGTATTTGACGGACAAATAGGAAAAAGGAAACAGTGTGAAACAGAAAGAATTATTTTTAAATTGAGAAAATAAGATTAGGGAAATAACATGAAAACGTCAGACAAAAACAATGAACTACAACCGCAGCAATCCATTTTTACGATGTGAGGCATTACAAGTTAATTGGTACACTTATTAGATTTGCTTAGTTGGAGATCGATTATAATGCGCAATATGGAATTTAATCGATTCTTGCAGTTGTGTATCATAACGGTAATGTAAAGTAGACAACTTTCTTCTTGTTTACCACTGTATGCAATTCATACATGCATGGTTGCATTTACAGGATGTGTTCCCTACTCGACCCTTGACACCACAGGAGCTCAAGATAAAAAAGTGAATTCCCTGCAGGTAGCACTTGTGATCAAATGGAAAAATTGAGTGAAACGTTATATTATTCTTTGGTTCTAATGTATCATTTATCACTTGCATTGTTGCAATGAAAAATGGTAAATACGCTATTGATGCTGTTGTAAACAACACTGCATTATAACTATAACAAATCATTGGATATTTCAGATAATGCGATATGCGAGTGTGTAACGTACATAATGTAGGTACGAAGAGTGATCCGGCATTGATCATATACTCCAAATCATAACTAGTTCATACTGTTTGTTCTTAGAAAAGCTTGTTTTGATTAATTCTAACACAACTTTTTATATTTTATTTTATGTAATACTGAAAGTAATACTTTTGTCATAAAATAACATATTTGCTAATAATTTATAATAATTTAATGAATACATACAGAATTTTACAGGTTGCATTCGTGAAGTTTTGCGTTATATCAGACGCCAATGTTGGGTTATCCATGAAATATAAATGATATGTTAAAGTATAGAATACAATGTAAGTACACGAGAATCTGTACCATGGATTTAAGTTTAAACACACGCATGATACACATATTCTTTTATTCAAAGGGCTAACATGTAATTGCCCAGCCGAACTGAATTGATGGATTATCTTTGGTTGGCTACCTCCTTTGTGTAAACTCAAGATGAACGGTTTAAATTGGAAATTACAGGTTACTACAAACCCCATCTCTTCTTATTATCACGACCCTTACATTTAATATAGCCATTTCACTATTTGCGTTTTCGTGTTCATAATGGTGCGCATATGACAAACATAATTTATAAAGAGAGGAAGAAAACAAATGAGTGAGCTCCCTGTTACTTTTGTTGTATACTTTTGCGGGTCTTTTTAAATAAAGTGAGATCTTCACGGGTGATATCACCTAAAACATGCAATCCTATCAATGTGCTGTCAGGTTTGAAAATGACAAATGCTTATAAGTTTGCAAAAATTTTAAATTATAACTTTGCTTATTAAGGGCAAAGTGAAGCATAGAGGTAAAACATGGATAATTGGGATGATGACATTGTTATGTACATCGGATATGTACGTGTGATAACGATACAAAGTACAATCCTATTGATTTTTCTTAAATTATGGGGTATTTTTATCTGCCTAATCTAAATATTTCTACGTATGTATTTCTCCTTTTCATTCAGCTCACATAAATATATAGTTTGTACTAGATCAATACAGTACGAATTCGCGTTTGTATGTTATGGAATTATTTGCGTTCCTTGCCTGGCATCTACACGCAATTTGTTACAAACCATTAATGTTAATACGTATTACAAATACATTTCTATTCCCAAACACCTTTATTAAATAAGTTTAAAGGTGCAATGAAGAATATATACTTACCGCAAAAACAAATCTTTATAAAACCTGAACATATCTACGCAGGCAAGCAGTTCATAAGTGTTTTATGGGAAGATTTTCATAGTCGCTCGCTCGTTCCTCTTCTTTTCCAATCGTATATTAATGAGTATTGCTAGCCGGTATGCCACACTATTTTTTACATGCACCTGCATTCATAATATTAGGAACGACATCGGTAGTACAATAATGAATTCAGTAACTGCCAATTCAATCAGATTCGCACCGCTTTTGATTCTTTTTCCCATGATTCTCAAATAGAGCGAAGGCAAAGCCGCCTTCATTTTAATAATTGTCTGGAAATAGCTTGCAGTATCATTTATACTAAGGCTTAAATGCCTACAGAAGCTTTTTATCGTATGGGCTGGGGCTGATGTCATACGCAGTTTATGTAAGTTTCTGCGATCACCTCCCATGACCAATATTGATGTATCGCACGTTTGTAAACCTTTCGCATGGAAGGAATTTAAAGCTTAGACCATATTCCATAATTATGTTAAGTAACTCCAAGTGCTCTATTTTTTACAACACATATTGACATGCATAGTTCGTGTTTGCTGACCGAGTATATTAAAGCTTCTAGGTTGCTACAAGCAAGCAGGGAAATATTCTATTCAAGTCTAGTGAATGTTTAGAATATAATGATCAGAAAGTAATAAATAAATCAAATCAATCTTTTCTTTGGAAAATTATTTAGCGTGAAGAATCAATCACATCGGCGTGAGTTTAGTTTAGATATTCCTGATAAAAAATACGATTAGTTTTTAGTGTGTTAGTGTATACATTTTCTCACCAATGACCAAATAAACCACAAGCAATGTAGACATCATGGCATCAATTTATTACGATGCATAATCACTAGCTTATATGTATGTATACCATATAAATGATCCAGGCTTAAGTTTTTTATTCAACGAAAGCGTAAGGATATTATATGTATATAGGATAGTTAAAAAGATTGTCGTCGGTTGTGCAGTAGCAAAATATGCCTACCATTGTTAAAACACTTAGAACACATCTTTTTATTAAGGGTTGGTAAAG
This sequence comes from Orchesellides sinensis, assembly GCA_027744375.1. Lineage (NCBI taxonomy): Eukaryota > Metazoa > Arthropoda > Collembola > Entomobryomorpha > Orchesellidae > Orchesellides > Orchesellides sinensis. The sequence continues at coordinate 11,453 of JAHZNG010001018.1, forward strand.
GTACGTAACAAATTCGGCATTAGTGCAGGTATGTATTTACTTCATTGAATATTAGAGACCGAGCGAGCCACCGAAAGACACGTAATGATTACTATTGCATGAGAATGAGGAAAAATGAACACCAGCAAGGATAAACAAATTATTATTGTTTTTTTTACTAAAGTAGCCTTCTACCATTATATTGTGTCGTGGCTTTAAGTTAATATTCCGAATTCGTAAATATCACGTTGAACGTTCCCGAAAATGTAACTATATATTACATAATACCTTACGATATTAAAAACACTTGTATACAAACAATCATTATTATGAGGAAAATGAGGATATACATATGTAATATTAGTGTAATGTACGAAGTTTTGCTAAAAATGCAGAGCCAGAACGACATAAAAATGACATTTACATGCATAAGTACATCTTGTTCCACACATTATAACAAGACTAGAACACCCACTCCGTAAAAAATAGTTAATTCAATGAGCACGGAGGCAAAATAGGCAAACTTGTATGAATTTTTTAGTAGGTGTGTTGTATCAGGCTGTCTTACCAGCAGAGTTTTCATTTCAAATTATGACAAATTAGAGCATATTACTTTGGTTCCAAGAATTAAAGCTAGAATAAACTATAATTACTATGAATAATTTCAATGGGTGGAATATTTTAGTATTTGTAACAGCAGGTTAGGGTTCGGTTGTTAATCCTTACATGCATGTGGGTAGGTACATGCACAAGAGATTGACTAAAATGCAAGAAATTCAACTTTGTAACATTGCGACTGCGACGTGCAGGAAAGTTCATTGGTGAAGTATGCTTGGACGAAGGAATTACAGTAAAGTTAAACATTCAAATCTGGCATTCGCTTCAGAGAACCCGAGAAATATGTATATTGAAAATATTGAAATGCACGAATATATAGTTTTCCATATTCTCCTACTAGATTTAATAGCACAAAAACTCAAACTTTGCACAGTAAAAAGTAAACCTATCTTAGGTGTTAAGACTTTTTCCTGTTTTCCAGCATCCCAGAGCCCAGAACATTTATAGATGAGGTACTTACGCATACATATCAATTGTGGAAAGCTAAAGATCAATATCGAATCCTCAAAATAGACAGGTAAAAATTAATCTGAAGGCGGTCGGCACAAATCAATCGGAACTCAAGGTGCGAAGTAATCTAACCTCCCATGGATAGCAATAAAAATAACGTAGCTTTGCCGATTAGAAACCGAAACCAGTCTTAATCGATTAGGAAATGAAATGGAAATGAACGAAATCGTAGGTTTAGTTAGGCTCTACGAAGAATCGCTCGTTTTGCAAGCAAAATTTCACATCGTTTCTTTAGTTGGGCTGATTTATCTATCATTTCCCAGCTAGATTTTCACAATACAAATGAATGTACTTATATATTGCTGAAGAGTGAATAAAGAATAAATATTGTTCGTTTCCACCTTTACACGTTCCCGTAAATATATGTATCATCTGTCACTGCTTAATTGTAATACCTACAACAATGACTTAGCTGTAGGCTGTATGGATTGAATTTCGCATGTATTTAAGTTTAGATTACGTTAATTGATTTTATTATAGATTTTTATTACTCTTTTGCACCGTTTGAGCTTCTGATAAAGGTAGGAGACAAGTTATTTAATAATAATTATTATATTGTAGTTTTATCTAATTATCTAATAAATAACATTTAAATAGAAATTACCCATGATTCACCCAAATTAAATTTGAACCTATTACTTTAGGATATTGTTTAGAGTTCTGCACACTAATGATTTTATTTACCATAATACAGTAAATGCTAAGGTGCTTCATGCTGACCAGCATTTTACGGCTGCCTGAAAAGCAGAGATGTAATATAGTAATCGAAGATGTCAATCTTAAGTAAACTTTCTTGGGATTCCATTATTTCCGACAGACTGTGAAATTTGAAATTGAAGTACTATGAACATATACATACATGCATATTACACACCATGAAGCGCAAGCTAAGTACAGTATCGATAAGTTTTAAAATATCATTTTCCAACAACAAGGTATGCCCAAATTGCATTTTACAAAGCTTACTGCACTCAATACCTAAGCTAGTCAAACACAGTTATTATATTTATATACCTACGTAGTTTTGAGCCTGATCCCTACACAGTAGATGATAATCGAAGGAATTCCCCGAAGTTATTTTACAAAATGCACTTTAACCTCCCTTGAGTATCTGTAATGTAACGTTTTAACCCTGCTTTCAGAGCTTAGAGCTTCGTTACTTCTAAACTGGCAAGATTCGCGTATTGAAGTAACAAAGAATGAGCAAGATGACGAGATACTGAAAATACAAACAAGGTTGAAACTTCTAACATATGTAGATGTAACTAACTTTAACTGTCATAATTAGCATAATTACACAATTTAAAAATCATGATTTTTCTTGTTTGTCAATAAAAATTTAAGTACAAAACGAGGTAAGCTATATGAGAGTAATAATCTTGAATTCTCTTAGCCATACCATACTACATGATGAATTAAGAAATTAAGGAAAGTCTAATAACAGTCTGATTAGGAAAATGTCTTCTTTAAATTATGGCTTTGGTAAAAGAAATGTAAAACTTTTGTTTTAATGTCACTTTGTCATTAATTTTTTTTCTTCTTAGGACTACCCTTCTTTGGAGAGGCACTAGGCCCATTAGCTTTTCCTCCCTTTCCTTTCCCACCTTTGGCTCCTGG
>JAHZNG010001019.1:0-10646 GCA_027744375.1 Orchesellides sinensis
ATTTAACTTCCAGATACCTTCTCGCACATCACATTATTACATATGTGCGTAATCATGTGCTAATTTATGGGATGCAAAGCCATCCATCACGATTTGTGTCACGGCCACCTCCTCCCCTTTGCTTTCTTTTTGAGCATATATACCGCTCAGAGATTATATTCCTTACAGAAAACTACTGAATAGAAAGAAACGAAACACCGAAATATCAATTTTGAAAAGTCTCAGCTAACAAACTGAGGTGGGATTCATTCGATTTAAGAAGCATTTAAGGAATCAGTTTGTAAAAACAGGGATCATCATTATCTTAGATATATTTAACGCGTTCTTGAATTTCAAAAAACTTAATTTTCCATTTTCTAAATTTAGCGATAGATTAAGTAACAGCGTCGATAAAAATATATGAAGAGTTATATATGTGCTAAAATTAAATATTACCAATTGCTGGGTATGAAATCGAAATTGTCGCTATTTTACCTGAACAGTATTTGTCTTCGTTGAAAAAATGATGTTCTTTTTTTGTATCAATTCAGTCAATATAATGTGAGAGCATACACATGTATATGTATGCGTACGCTAAAATTGCATCATAACTAACGCAATCCCTCAACCAATCCCAAGTCTAGTTACAAAATTGGCTGGTTGCTTTTGGTTGTGGAAATCCTAGAGAAAAGAAAGAAGGAGAGAGGAAACTAACGGTTGTCTCAAGAGATTCATCCTTTTCACACACTTTCTGAATTCCATTAAGTTCCTCTTAAATGTAGTCAGTGAATGAAACACTTGTCTTCGCTTGTTTGATTTCTTTTATTTTTCCAAGTCCTTTCTGACTGGAACAAGATTTACGGCTTGTTCCATGATGATGCGTCATCATCGTCCCCACCCATATGAGCCATTTTTTATTGCTTGTGCTGCTTTCGCTACCCCAATCCCAGCTAATAGAAACCACACTAGAGACATTATCACACAGACTAGAGTAGCAAGATAAATTGATTAAAAAATACAAATGATGCTACATTCAATTGGACCATGCTTTTCAACTATATAACTAAGTATGTGTATAATTTTGGTATTTTACACAGTATTTCAATTCCATTTGGCATTGGCGTAGCTTTATGTATTTTTTACTCATGAATTTACATTTATATTCAGTTTTTTGCTTAATTGAGTACTGAGTCTAGATTATATGTGTGTCTCAAGATTATTATTCGATTCTTATAATGGTTAGGTTGCACCATTGTATGAAACTATAGTCAAGAGATAACTCAAGTTTTCTCTGCCTTTTGAAGAAGTAAATCTAGATTCCGTATTTCCCTTTATGTAGCACATCCGGCGGTGTTGTGTTCTTTTTCGTACGTCCTGTTTCATACTTGCTGCTGTTGCCTTTTCTTTTGGTTTTAAGATTTATCGTCACTTGAGGATTTTCCTGGGTAGACGTTCGCCTTGGTGCAGTATTATAGAGATGATATAAAATATACGGTTGTAACAGGCTGTTTCTCCGTTGCCCTAACTGGCATCATATGATCCTATCGTATAAGATACCACGAAGCTTCTTTTGAGATATTTTTTACCCTTCTGTTACCAGTTTTGTCTCGTTGCCCAACCACCAAATAAATTCCTAGGGTTTGAACCACTCAGAATACAGAACAACGTCGTTTTTTCTTTGATTCTTAGGGCATCGGTTTCCTGTTCTTGAAACTAAGAGTCTTACAATACAAAGAGTGAAGTAGCTGGCTCGTTAGAAGGAGAAAGGCAGATAAAGGGAAAGGTTTTTATTCGCCACGCTATGCGCTATAACGGCTCCTACTCACTTACTACCTCAGAACAAATAGATATAATGCTTTCATACATATGAACATTTTAAGGTATCAAAATGCCCTTCTGCTTCCAGCGTCGTTTTGTTCAGTATAAAAATTCAGGACTCTCAAATTCACCTTACTCCATTCCATAAGCATTCTTCATCAATTCAAGTGTTGCAAACTGTTATTTAATGTAATGTCTGCCACAACAACTTGACTACTTGATGATTTGCTCCTTACTCTAACGGATTCCTTTTGTTTCCCCCATGGTGGCTTCTGTTTATTTTATTGTATCACTGTCTTCATTTTCTTCTTCAGCTTTTTCCTCTTCGCTCGTTCTCTTTCTTCGAAAATCTAGTATATTCGACTCCGTTTGTATCGAAACAAACTTGAGATTTGCTGCCTCAGCTCAATTTCATGCTTAAGATGAGGTAACCTGAGTAGCCTCGTTACGATTACCGTAATTGTCAAAAAAAGCCAGAATAATAATAATCATGGTATTGATTTCTTTCAGAAATGTACTTTGATGCTCATACTTTGTCTGAATCTAAAAATATTATTCACTAGTGTCAATTTTATCATCGCTAGATATGTAAATAGGTGTTTATTAAAAATGCGTCGTGCTAACGGTCTTTACTCTTCCTCTATATTTATCAGTGATGTGCTTCTTATGGATAAAAACACTTTTATACGCATTCAACGAATCAATCATCGAGCTGAAAGTTTCATAACGACTTTGCAAGAATTCATGTGTGTGTTAGTTGGGTGGGAGAATAAATTTTGCTGAAAACATTTACAGACATTCAGTATCCCCACCACGCTTTTAAGAATTACGAAATGATCTTCGCCAAAAGATCAGCGCTGAGCTAACCGTTCTCTTTCATGTAGATATGTACATATATCGCAAAGCTGTTTAAAATATACTATTGGTGCGTACAAATTTGATCCGATCGGTTGACCTGGTAAGCATTTTCATGGATAGGTGCAACTTGAATAAATTTCCGTGGATATGAATAAGTACTGTATTCAATCATTCATTGCCCATCAGTCAAAATGTAATTGGATGATGACATGACTATGACTAATGCATTACACTTACTTACTTTTGCTTACAACAGAATAAGGATAATATTCACTGCCAACGTTGCTAGTTATAGGTTTTGCAAACTTGCTCAGCCCTAGTGTTGTTTGCAACATCACCTTTTTCAATAAAACGATTTAGAGATTACAGGAGAGAATTTGAATGAAGCTGAATNAGAGATTACAGGAGAGAATTTGAATGAAGCTGAATAAATTTGTGTATGAGAAAACTGAATCCATGCACACCTCATTTATTTTCCTCGTCGCGATAAATCTATGTATTCATGCCCAAACTGTAAGGAAATCTGTTTCCATAATGTGAATATTTGTGTACATAATCATCCTTTTTGGTGAGAAAGAATCAAAGCAAAGTTTGAATAAAGACATGAAAACTATAATGCAGTGAAACCGTTTTGTAATGGTTTCATATTGCAAAAGAAGGTCATTTGTCAATTTGACAGTCGAGGGAGTGTTAGCGATTCAAATTCCGTTGTGATTTTCATATTACTCATAGTGCGATATGATATAACATTTAGCTACGTTACATCTACATTAGATTGCGCTCCGTTACTTATATTGAACAGTCTCACAAGAAAATAGTAAAAGTTGAAAGTGGCCGGCCACAGGGATGATAATCATAATCAAATAATTCTAATCACAGTTCCGGAAAAATATATCAGAACTTAAAAAGAGACACTATCAGGCCAAATATGTAGGGAAGCCATTTCATAATAAAAATGCTTCTTCAATTTTCATTCTGATACGAAATGGAATATTATTATGGAATCATACATTACACAATAGAAGGCAGCACAAGTAAAAGTGCCACTAAAAATATATCCGAAAATGTAACAAACAACCAAGAAAGCATTAAAACTTATCTGTGAGAAACGAACCATAAGCTGCTTTCAGAGTAAAAATAAAAAAGTAGATGAAATGAAAGAGGAATTGAAGACCATACATAAAACTCAAGAGAAAGTTACATATACAATCACCTATACTCTTAGACCAAAAACAATATTTACTAGTTGCTCCACTAGTTAAAGCTGTTGCGTGACGCTTACACAGAGTAAAAGTAGTAGAGAAAGGCCGGTTTGTCGAAGTGAGCAATCGAGTGGAAAATAATCAATCAATATTCCTCTCCTTTGATTGTCTCCCACCCTGTTTTATGAGGTTGACGAAACGCTCATAAAAAGCAGTTCTTTTATCCGATTAGATCCATTCCAGTTTGTTGTAATATTCTCCGTCTCGGATTACGTTTTTGTCCTTTTCCCTCTTTTTTTTATTCTCAATCTCCATTCCTCCTTTTCCCGTGCCTTTTCCCCAATTCTTTACTTTCCCTCCTTTTACTTTTACGTATTGTTCATTTCTGACTTTTTCTCTGAGTCTCTTGAATGCTGACTTTTTCTCGTCTCTTATTTTCTTGTTTATAGCGAGCTTCATTGGCCAAGTAACGATGATTGTGTTCAAGCTTTCTTCAACTCCTGCTTTTCATTCTAGTTATTTTTTGTATACGGAATAAGCATCACATTTTGCTCTTTCCTACTAAATAAAATCTTATTCAGTTCATTCATTCTGCACAACTCAGGATTGGATTTGTAGCCAAAGACTACTGAAGCGAAGAGGCTGAGTAAAGAAAGAGGTATTTTTACATGTTGTTTATAGTTTATAAAGCATTATTCTTTATAGCGTACACAGATTTTATGGTCTTTCTGATAGAAAACGACAATAATGAAAGAGAGCAAAGACAGCAGTAAAGTTGGCTTCACTACTCGCAACTCTACAATAAATAAGGAATGAAGTATGTATTTGAGAAGACTTTGAATTTTCAATCAAGCCGTGCTTTAATGACAATTTTTCCTGCCTCATCTAAACAAAAAAGGCGTATTTGGTATGAGCAAATGAAAAGAAGCTCTATATATTAAAAGAATTTCGTATTAAAGTGAAGAAGAAAAGGGCTGTGGCATAAGTCTTATGAATGCTTCTTTGGAGATTGAGGCCAACAAACGTGCCATAAGCTATTCCTTAATTAATTGAAAGTTTTGATTACAGATTACGATATTTCTTGCCGGAGACGTAAAACCCACAATAAACCCGTTGACTTCAAGATCATAAAATCTAGTCTTTATATTTTTTCTTAACATCACCTGTTTTTTACCCTGTGATAAAAATGTTACTTGCTCAACTTTTATACATTATTTTGGTTGCACTGGTTGCAGCCATAAAAATCTCTGTGTAGATTTCTAACAGTACAAGGAAACTACCTAAATAAAATGTTATAGGTGAGTCAGTCAACTAGAATGTTTTATATATCCGATCCACACATACATACATTTGTAAACACACATCTCTCTTTTTTACCATCAATAATGTTACAAGTAGCATCAATTTTGGCTTTCATAGTAGAAGTGTCTTTAGTTATGTATGCCTTATTTCGATTCCTCCTCTGCCCTTTACTACCTTTCTTTTTTTGTAGGCATTAAAACCGCACTTGGTTTTATCACTGAGTGAGTGAGCTTAGCCACCTTAAAGCCAAAATCCAAACAATCACCGCGGCACCAGCTTTTCCTTTTCCTACCTTCCCCATCATCATATGTAGTTACGTTCGTTTATTTATAAGTATTGAGGACTGCTTATCTTGAAAGTTTTAATGCTGGGAAAGCACTACAGGAAATTGTAAAGGGAGTAATACAGTCGACCCTTTTTCTTTCTCCATATTATTATTTTGCCGCCCTGTGTACGGCAAATCTCGATAAAAGTTAAACGAGTCGAAAGAGAAGACAATGCGAAATGCTCACATAATATGATTGTACATATTAAGAATGTCATGTATGTAGTATGTATAATATGATAGTGTCTGTTAAAGTATGTATTCGTCAAACCACATCTAAGATGCAGGGTCACGACATGCAAAGCTAAAAGAATGCTTTTATAGGTTAAATCCTTGCATTTCAGAATGAAAAACTAAAACCCTTTATCCATTTTCATTGAATTCCGTATATATATTGTATTGATTTTTTCCTGCTATCTCAATAAACATCGGCAGACCTTTTTGTCATTCCAGGAGTTTAATACTTTACGATTCCTGCGACTTCACTTGCTGAATGTTTTCCTCATTTATTTTCTCCAAAGTATTTCCATTCAGCAGAAATCAGTCAGATGAAGTTTTCCAGCGTCATATACAATGAAAAAGTAAAGGAACTGTCAAAAACATGAAGGTACATTCCATGTTACATATATTTACTCCTAGCTTTCTGACTTAAGTACCTACTTTTCATCTTGCTCTTTTATATATAAAACTGATTCCACTTTTATGGCGGTGCCCCATTTTTATTTCTGATTTTTTTCTGCAGTTTAATATTGCAAGAATACATGTGTGCGTGTATCGAAATTGACGAAACCACTCACCATATACACAAGTCGACTAGTTTTTCATCTTTTTAAAGTTTTATTTCTGCAATGCTTTTAGTTTTATGTCTAAGCCCTTGCCTCGATTTAGATTTTCTTCGTTCAGACAACAACAATATCAGATTTGTTCTCTAGGGCCTTTCTTTAACATTTGTTCCAAGAAATTTCTAAAGAATTATCGAAACAATACTATAATCATTGAACTCCTATTTTACTTTCGAGTCAGCACAACATGGGAAATTCATTAAGTCCTACGGAGGCTTTAGACAGTTTGTAAATTTTTTGATGACTACATACATCGTGCTTGAGAATTTGCTCTTTTACTTAAGCTTTCACTATGAATGGACTAAAAACGTAAATGGGATTATCTGTTCTCGGACTTAATGTACCACTTAAGACTCATGTTTGATAACAAAAAATGAAAAAAAATGAGAAATGAGAAGAAATGAGAAAATTAACAACGAAAACACGAAAAAAAAATTAGGCACTGTTGCCACATAAAATTAAAGGGCTAAAGGCTAACCCTCTGGTTTTTTTCTGGAAATGTGATGTTGCCAATTAAATTTTATCCTTGCACACGCAGTACGCACTAATACAGTTTAATCATGTACAGATTAGGTTACGCAATAGCCATACCTTAAAAAATCTTTTGAGTTATGGAAGACGACTCATTCAACAAGCTCTGAACTTCACTTGACCTGGGCTTTGATGTTATGTTGACTAAACGATAAACGGTAGAGATAGCACTTTACCGTGTCTTCTTCGTCTAGCGGTGTTAGATATACCATGCCTCATCATGTCATGTCTGATGTCACCCATCAAACTTCACAACTACAAAGAGAGCATCAACCATCAACGTTTGGAGTGCTTCTAGTATAAAATGAACAAAATACGTAGATTTTTTTGCGTAGCTAATTCAAAACAAAAGGACAAGCTGCGTATTTTGCTCAAGGGACGTGTCAACTTTTTTTTACTCATCTACCATATCTGTTCATGTCTACTTTCACCCTCAGTATAAATAAACACGGAGAGATGGTTAAAAACAAGAGAAGATTATCATGTGTCATCAAAAAAGACGAATATTTACGTGTCTGTAACATGCGTATACACAAATTCGTAAAACTACTTACGTATTATATACGCACCAAAAGTAAAAGATTAAAGGAGCGTCATGACAAGGACGTGCAATATAGCTTGTAGGAGCTAAAGAGAAGATGAGTATAAAAAAGGAACGTTTGCCTTTTCATTCACCCAAAACCAACCCACTCTTTTCCCCTTTGCTCATCATTGCTGTCTCATGTCAAGCTCTTTTTATGGTGCGAGGCAAAAATAACATAAACGAGCATCTAGATAAATACCCAAGTTCTCCGTTTGTGTTTTCCTAAAGCTGCTTTTAAAAACAAAGGAATAGGGAAACAGGATTCGTTTACTTTTTTTTCTACTAATATTCATTTCACTATCAACAACAACAATGAAACCAACTTCAAAAGACGTGGGCCAAAGTTTAAACCAACTTCTTCTTCCCTCATTCCATTTTTGAAGCGATGTAAATACAAAAAAGTGACTGAAACAAGAAGGTTAACATGATAGGATGTGAGAAGTGTGTTGTGTGTACCTTTCTCAAATTAAATACCATGATGCCTGATAGTGCCTCTAGACACTATATATAGCCTAAGCAGTTTGTTTCATTTATTATAAACACTAAAACACAAGGAAAAATCCTCTTCTCTCTCATCATTACAGTTCCCTTTGAAGAGAATCTTGCTCGTACGTTAGGTATAGAGAAAAGCACTAAAGTTTTTCTTTTTTACGTTTAAGTTACGACTGTTTTGGGGGAAAACAATTTGCATTCATTTTCTGTCTGTTGAAGCTGTAAAAAAATCACGACCAGAAGAGAACCAGAGGCGAGTGAAACGACAAGAGAAATGTGATGAGGGGTGAGAGGCTATATACACATGGCATAGCTGTTTAATTCATGGCTTACACGTTTCGTAAAAAAACTGTTGATGATAATTTTGATGGTTCCTGTTTTTAAGTTAGACTCATGATGGTAATGATACAAGTTTTTTTGTTTTACGATAACAAACATAAGTTGAGTGATTTTACTACTTTTACACGCATCACTTAAAATGCACGCGGATGAATATGCTCTCATGCATACTTTTGTGTTAATTGAAGAATGTAGCATAGTAATGAGAAACAATTTAATTTTTCCCTTTCTAATAACAAAAAGTTTACTGTCTCTTCACAGACTTTAGATGTCCTTGATGTAAACTGCAAGCGTCTGTGAAAGTGATGAATGGAAGATTCAAAATAATTAAGACTGGGACCACGATCTAACCCTCAAACTTAATTGTAGCATTTTATAGTAATTAATAATCATTTCATTTAAGGTACCGTGTGTCACGAACGGTTAAATATGTATGTAGATATGCGCTTTTACATCTTATTATATAAAGTTGCTTGTGCTGAGTTTACATAAGATAAAATGATCTTGAGCTACAAAAGTAGGCAAGGAGAAATCTAGCAAATCACACAGCTTGTTTGTCAAAGACATTTGTAACGCTAATGAGTTCAAAATGATCTCGTTGGTTATCTAAAACAATCCGAAAAACTGAAGTATCCCGTTTGAACACAGGTTAATACTTATATGCATTTGTCACCTTGTTACGCATTATTATCATAGTATGGAGTATGGAAGCGAATGTCTTGGACGAGTTAAAGTACGACAATGATTTGATTACAGTAAAGGTTTTCCTTGATCATATGCATGCATGTATGAGTTGGGTACTTGGGAGCCTGGGATAATAACACGAGAAAACAATGCATGAGGACTTTTAGCATGATAATTTTCAAAGTCGAATTTAAAAGAATGAAAATGGAATGAGTCGTACTTTCTGTTCCTTTTCATTGGAGCTACTCACTCCTCCAGATGGTTGAAGCTATAATCGTAAAATAGAATCATGAGTTACACAGTTTTTACGCTTTATGCCATAAAACTGAACTTGTCCAATAACCTAGGATTTTTTTTCTCGTTTTCTACGAGAAAATAAATAAAATTTGGATTTGTGTAGAGAGAGGGGAGAAAACTGATCGTGCGAGGCTCATGAAAAGTGAGGTATGTCTGCAAATAGCGTAAAGAAGGTACGTAAACATAAAGTACAGAGTACATAGGCGCATTACAGTGATCATATGTGATGTCATGTCTTGTCATGTGCCATCATGTTTATGCAGGTAGAAAGAATACAGACGCTTGTTACATTGCAAAATGTACAAGTATAATAGACATGCCGCTGTTACATTCGAAGTTAGTACTACATGCATAAACTTGCGTGTCAGTCAAAACGAGAAATATATATTACTTGATATTATTATAAAGGATTGTTATATATGTTGGTACATTTTTACTTTTTCTGTTCAATATGTACATAATATACATATGAGTGGGTTAGGTACAAAAGGACACTCTGACACGTGTCGGATTGGTTTGTCTGAATGAGTGAACAAAACATACAACATTCATTCCTCTACTCTCTGATTCTCGTTCCATTCGATTGAGAAAATGGAACTCATAAAATTGAGCGGAACAGAAAGAATGCTAAATTTATGTTGATTCCCAGAAGTGAATTCTTTCTATTTTTCATCCTTTTACACGAACCAATTCGTGGTGAACATTCAAAAGAGCAAAATTTGCCGTAGTTCAGCTAGTTCAGGCACTATTATGTATTTGCTTTGAATCTCTACAACTGTCTCAATCTAAGCAACTATGCAAGATTTCCTATTTTCTATCAGTTACGTGTACAATCTACAATTGATACGGTTCACAGCAAATTAACGCAAATTAGTACCCTTATGTTAGTTTTGAAATTCCAGAATTTACAATTAAATCCGATTGGATTTCTTTGTAAGTTTATACAAACTAAGGCTCCATAAAATACATCGTTTTCATAAGCATTGAATCGAAATGCATAATTATTGACCTTACCATCATTTAAATCTATTGAAACGACATATAATGCTTATAACTGCTCACTTTACTATTGTATTCTGCTTTCTTTATGGCCAGTTACCACACACGAGTATCAAGATGGCTTTAGTTGCTTTCTCTACATGTAGCAAAAAACAGTAGAAGTGCGATGTAAAAACATCAATAGAAGTTATACTAAACCCGTTTGTTTTTGCGCTACATAGCACAGCCTTTCCGTTTTAAGTTTTGAACTTCAAACTTCAAATCTACTTTGTCCGAAAGTTTTGCTTCTGTAATATTATATGAGCTTATTGTAATTATGTTAATTGATATTATGTAAGCTACGCAATTGCCTTTGATTGGTGGTAAATTGAACTATCGGATGTAAAAAAGGTAAA
>JAHZNG010001021.1:0-16129 GCA_027744375.1 Orchesellides sinensis
GATTCACTAAATACATTTGACAAATGTATAAACTAATAAGGTTTAATGTAGTTTTATTCGATAAAGCTTTCGATAACTTCAACGACCCCTCCTTCAAGCTCATTGGATTTTGGTGCCTGCTGGACTTTATTGTTCATCGTTAAGATGGCATCACAAAGTCCTTCGCCGATTTCCCAGAGCTGGCCAGTACCAAAAGTGACCCCCTATTTCGGAAAGATAAAACTTCTTGTTTACTTTGCTGATGCGATATCATTTACAAGAATATATAATCAAATACAATCAAGTACCTTGGAAGGCCCTCTATCACAGCCACAGTACGAGCATTCAAGTGTGAAAGAGCAGACAATTCCAAATTCTCTCCAAATGGCTACTCGGGCTGTGGTCTCTCGGGATTTGCGCACGTCGTAATGACAAAAATGCATGATAAAGTAGGGGCAATGGACAGACATACTTTCTGCCAAAGCCTATAAACAAATCAGAGACAAAAAACATTAATTATCTATCAAGTAAGCCCATACCATACTCACTACATGTAGTACTATTTCCAACTTAATCTTACGTAAAGCTTCTGAGGATTTTCTGGGGTCACGCGGTCTTCCTGCCGCCAAGACCTTGCATATGAGCATCCATAAAAGAAGGCATTTTTCCTTCTGGAATGTCCATGTAAATCTAAGAATACTGTTGGTTGCCGCCCACGGACTTTGCAACAGTATGCAATCAACATTTTTGTGTTGTATATGCTAGGATGAAGAATTTCATTTGGGCTCTTCCAACATCGATTGAGATCTTGAGATGTGAGACCTGATCTGTGACTTTACATTTAACAAACAAATTAAACTATGCACACAACATGTCAAATATTTACACACAAACAATGACATAAATCACAACCACGTCCCTTTCCTGTATCCTAGAATGATCCCCGCCCAGCGGGGCTGTGATAGTCAGTAGTGGAATGTCGTTTTGGTCTAAAGACTTGCAAAGCACGTCGTAGCGACAGTGCACTTTGTCGGAATGTTTTACGGTTGAGAGCAAATTTTGAAGCTCGACCATTAAGCGTGTATAGGTGTATGGAATATAATATGCTATGTAAACAATATCCCCTCTGTTGGAGAAATTCAAACTGAAGGATAGTGTATGATACGTTCTTGCAGACTTTTTTCCAACAAACTTGTATCCATTTTTGTAGTAACAAATGTTTGTGCCGCTTCTCACCCAACCCGGCTTTTGTTTAAGAGCATCAACAACTGAAAATACTACTGGCTGCATACCTGTAAAAATAGTACATATTTTATGGTTGAAACATACAGATTTTAGGAGTAACCGTATTTGGTATATGTAAAGAGGCGTACCAAAATTGAACAAACTATTTGTTTTTATACAGTTGACTATATTAAAGGTGTACAGGCAATCGTCAGTTACATTAGAGATTTGAAAATAGAACCACTGATTATGTCGTGAGCTATTGATATCTGATGTCAAAAACAGGTCGTATTCAAATTCCCCAATCTAAAATATAACAAGTCGAGAAAATCATATACATTCGTTACAACGTTCGTTCACCGTTTACAATTCCAGGCATGTCTTTAGGCCAACCTGTATAGCTTTTCTTAAATTTCCACACTCAAAACGGGACTCAAAGGACAATGGGTTTCTTGGATCACATCTTCCAACTTCAATCTCATCGTTATTTCCCAACAAGCTTTTAGATTTACTCGTCATGTCATCTGAATGATCTCTGGAAATAAGCGTATCCAATGAGTACACAATTCTGGGACGAAACCCTTGATGCTCACTCATAGCCCTTGCTATACATGCATAGACCTTTTTCCTGTAAAAGAATAATATAAAATTAGTTACTTATTAAAAGTATTTTGTAATTGCCTAAAGTTTCATTATGTCTCACCTCATTACAATTCGGTCAGTATTAGCACATATATTCTCAATCTGTTTCCCACTTAAACCAAAACAAATATCCGGATATGCTATTTTTACAAATGGTGAAATGTGTTTGGTTTTATTTGCCATCCGAAAGTACAATTTTCTCAGACTTTCCATCTTCGGGAGTTTAGCTCCATGTCTGCTTGTCCATGAATACTTATGAACTGAAGTTGGATATGCATGTGGAATAGTATTAATTAGACTATTGTTCATATTAGAGTCCACAACTCTTCCTCCTGTTGCGTCTTCACATGCTTCTAGAATGCATTCAGCCATGCTTTGCTCCAGTTTCTCTAGTTTCATCAGAAAATTATCTTTTTCCTCTTCTAAAACATATTGACTGGAGAACTCTCGAAAGAAATATGAGAACTGCGCTATCCTATCCAGTGTCATTCTCTCAGACGGAATTTCTTCCCCATCCCGATTAGGTATTTTTAAAGAACTTCTCCGACGTTTCCCCACATTCTCAGTGTTTGTTTTTACTGATACCGTTTCTGTTTGATCCTCATCATCGCCAAGTGAGCTATCACTGTCTGAACCATCCACTGACTCTTGCTCACTATCAGAGCCTTCTTTATAATCTCCTTCTGCGTCCACATCATCCTCATCACTACTGCTTCCCGAGTCTCCAAGAACGAGTGACGAGTCCCCAACAGCACCATCGTCCGTTCGTGGGATTTCAAAAATAATTGGACAGTCAAGTTTTTCTAACGGAAGCATTTCTTTTCCGTGGCAAATATGTATCATGGCAGATGCTCGCATAATAACGTCGTCAAAGGAGCGTTCTATTGGACATTGCTCGCAAAACGTACGGACCAAGCTAACCGCATCCGACTGAATTAGCGTCGTTTTTCCTGATTCTTAAAACAAAAATGTTGTGTTCGTGTTATAAATTTTAAAAACATATTCTTTCTCGTTCATGGCTCATGTCACTTTTATGATTACATGATGTTTGTTATTAATCAAAAGTGTAATACCAGAATAATTTGCTTGAATTTTTTCTTACTTGTTCTGGCAATATGTGTAAATATACTAATCACAGATTTGCTCAGTTTCAGCAAGCCTCTGCCTCTCCAATGTAACCAGTGTCGAAAGCAGGTGAGGACCTTGACCAACATGCCAGATTTTAAAAACCTGCCACAGTTTTTCCCTTTAAAAAAAACAGAGTATGTAAATGTAACCTTTCAAACATTATTCAGCAAGGCTTTTGAATTTCATGCATCATTTTTCCTAAATTTCTGTTTTATCTAAACTTACTGCTTCTTGTAATAAGAGCCATCACGTCCATGAGGATGAGCAACTTAGGATTTGGCTGAGCGTTAAGAACGGCAAAACATTTCTTGACGGTGCCCATTATTTTATCTTTACCTAGTATCTCCGCTACCTGACCTGCATCAAGGAAATTTTGCATTAATTACATAGATTAAATTTGTTATTTGATGTAGTATGTAAAACTCACGGCATTTTGCAAGTTGTCTCAAAATTTTTAAAAGAGGAAGCCGCATGTTGGATTTGGAGAAAAAAACTTTTTTGAAGACATCGTGGAAGAACTTGACTTTGAGCATTTGGCGGACTTTATTTGCGAAACGCGGATCTAGTACACAAAAAATAAACGCTAAATTAATAAATTTTCCCGCAAGTCATTTTTTAAAGCATCAGTTCAAGAAAAAACATTCTCTTTTACAAAATATCAAAGCTACAAATTACTGAGATAAATGATGTACATCAAAACAGAGAGGATAAAACAGATTTAATATGCGGTTTTACACCGGGGTATAAAAGTCTACAACACTTTTTTGAACGTGCCATTGAAAAGAGCAGTAAATCTTACTGAAAGCTCTGAGTATTCAATTTCACTTCTCAGCCTACTCATAACATACCTTATTCCTTTCCTCCAACTTTTCAAACAAAGGAGCTCTTTTTCAATTTCATTTTTAATGTGTCTTACAAATCAGCTCAAAACATGTGATGAACATGACTTTAATGAGATTATTGTCCCCAATTCTCAGAAATTGCATGTTACACGTCGTAGTTAGCTATGAATACATTGACATTTGGAATGCATATTATAACACTGTACTGTTTTCTCGAACCTTTGGCTGTTACAGCAGCAAGAAACCATAAGACGTCCATCGTTGTCGCAGTCCCATTGCCAAGATCATTGCTACAGCCGCTGAGATGATAACTCCATGCAGACGCAGAACTGTTGTTTGAATTAGAAACAGTATCAGCACTCTCATCGTTCCCATTGCCAGAAATATCTTCTGATGACGGGATGGTTGAGACTACCGGAGTCACTGCTTCTACACTTGCAGACCCACTACCACCGCCTTTTAACAGCTGTCTTAAAACAGAGACGACCACTGCCAAATAGTTTATGTCGAGGCATTGCTTGATTATCACCATCCGCTGTTTACCTACAAAACATGCAAAAAATTAGATAAATATTATTGGATTGTAGCGGTGTGCAATAAGGTATGAATGAATTGCTGCATTCCTATTGAAATGTTTTTTTCATGTTTCAACTAATGAAATGATATATAACGACTACATCTAACATTAATTTAATTTTCCCAAGGAATTTACAGACGAACAAGGGCAAGTGACAAGCGAAACTATTAATTCGTGTCATAAATGCCACTCAACGCCAAGAAAAGCAAAACATTTGTTTGAATTGTTATTTTACACAAAGGAATGCAAATGGAATTCGCGCTTATTACGCGTGACATACAGAAATTAAATTATATGATGTTTCATGAAATGTTTCAGTGTGTGTTTTCAAATTGGAAATAAAAGCTGACAAGAAAAACCGTTATGCTTACCACTTTTTGAATTTACGACCTCTCGAAGAATTTTCGCCGTCTTTTCCCCGAGTTTTAGATGAGCCGAAAACTACAAGACATACAAAAACAAAAATGGACATTTGATCTTTGAAATTTCATACTGTACCCTAAAAAATCATAAGATAAGAATTACCTCCAAGAATTCTAGCAGAGGTGGTATCCCATTTGTAGTACTGATATACTCCACGATGACCTTCCGTGTTGCGTCGGCTGCAAAATATTTTAAAAATATATCATTTCTTTTAGCAACAACATGGTTTTGCATTTTGCATACATTACAAATAGAGTACAAAAGACTTCTGATTCATTACTATAAGAAACATACCATCGGAAGTTAGAAGCATGAGAGTAGACCCAATTGTCCATGAAATATCCAAATCTCTACATTCCTTCATCGCACACTCCATTTCCAAGCGACTTTGTGTAAAACAGGACAACACAGCCTGATACAATCCCACAAACCATGAATCAATCACAGGTGGTTTTACTGGTGGTTGAGTTGGATTGATAGGCACAAGCGATGTTGGAGATTCCGTTATGTCCATGTTTTCCATCAATACCACAATTTTTCATAAAAATTCCAATGGGCTCCTGTCACGAGAATCTGGAACAACACAAAAATGAGAAAACTATGTATTAATTCAATCGATCAAACTTATCGATCCCTCACCCGCAAGCCTTGTCAAAACTTTTTCCACCGTAGCAGTCCCTAGCTTGTAACCCACCAAAAGATCCAAGACTGACCCAGAGATCTCTCTGAGATTCCTCTTTTTAATGAAAACCGTTTCGAATATGATTGTGTAGGCGTTTTATTTTGTAGGAGACACGAAGACAAAAAATCTGCCCTCTTCTATCTTCCCATTTTTATTTGCCCATTCTATTGCCACGCTCATTAGCAAAAAAAGCAACTTACAGTTAACTTCTTATGCTCTTCTCCAACTTATCTTGTGAGACTCTCTGTGTTATCTGGCTTCATTTGGTGTAAAGAGAAACAGTTGGTATTATGATGACAAAAGTCAATGGTGCGACAGTTTGCCGTTTTCTTGGCACCCACTCAATATCCTTTTTTACGGTTACACAACAAGAACACATACAGCCATGTGGTTCAGATAGAGCTAAAGAAAATATCTCTCATCTTCCTTTCTCACAAAATAAAATATCTTTTCTGCAAAAACACATATGCAAAAACTGTAATAATAATCACCGCAAAACGTTGTCTTGGGTTTTGCAATGCGTGTGTTTAAGTTGGCCGAAAAACTTGTTATTTCCGGCCCGACCAACTAAACCAAACTGTGTTTCAGAACGTGCCTTCACCTTTCCCCAGTTTACACTAAATTAACTGAGATTTTTTATGATAAGACGATATGATATGCGTAAAGAGAGAGAGATTGGGATTATTTACACAGCTTGAAATCGTTAGGGACTATTGCAAATTTGTGTAAATGTATGTTCGAGATAAACTTGACGATAAAAATGTTCTCAATAGCCCGGTGCTGTGATATGTGTGACCTCATCTTCCACTGAAACCATCTAAGAAACTGTGCTCATATCTTCATTTCTGTTATCTTTCTGGTTTATCAGTGAAAATGAGCGAAAAGCGCAAATTGTGCATTTCGCAAGAGAAAACCATGATTTGCCATTTGCAAAAATACTGGAGACGCTGTGTCTAACGGGTGAAGTGTATAGATAGCATGTTACTTTCATGAGCGTCTTGAGATTTCAATGGTTTGCATAATATGCAAACAGCCAACTTTGTATCATTTCATGTCATTTGCATGGTGAGGTTCGAGAAGCTTGGCGAGCACAGCAAATTTGCATGCATGCATGTATATGAGTTGGGATGAGTCGATGAGTGAAGCCAAAGCAAGCTTCCGAACATTGAATAATGGATAGACCAAAACTTGACATAGAAACACGGATTCTTCCACGGGATAGTAAAAAAGCTGAATGCACTCTACAGAATTTGTACTTTATAAAAGTCATGTCATGAGTGTTCGAGATGAGATTACGGAATAAGTAATGGAATGGCACTAGGGAACCTTTGTTTTGTCTTTGTTCCTAGTATTCATCGAGAAGTAGTCATCGAGATCGAATCAAAGTGATTATTTTGTGGAATTTTAGAAGAACCAAATAAAAAATGCACCAAAATCAGTTCAAACCGAACCAGGATCAGTTCCAAACATGACAAAGTTTAAATTTAAATGAGGCCTTTGTTACAAATACATGATTGCTCAAGCGATTTCTTTAGAAAAATTACCATCTATGCATACGTCACTTTTCCTATCCTTGATTCTTGATTGACATGTTTTATTCTTGTGAGTACAATCATTAATTAAAAGCCAAACAAGTAAAAACATTCGACATTCATGTGCCTACTGCCTACATGTTTTTCCCATAAAAATTCTTTTGGTGGAAATGGGAAAAGGGTTAAAGGTGTGATTTACGATATTGTTGAAAGAACAAGGAAAACTAATGTTGTTACAAAAATGCCTACGACTATACTACATAACATAATTTATTGACAGGGTGGAGAAAGAAGGATTTGTGAGACAGTCAAGATAAGGCTAACAAGTCCTCTTGAACCTCAAACAAGCAAGATAAGAATAGCAACACAAAAATCAAACGTTTAAAATAAAAATACAAATTATATAACATACCTTGACAGTTTCTGAAATGATACCACTTGTTCGGGGGGACTAATTAAATTAATTTTAACCACCTTCCATTTTATCACAGCTACTTACTAACAATTAACAAAACTAATTTAATTTAACTGACAATCAGCTGGAATGTTTATGCAATGTATAACATATCCAGACAAGCTGATCACCTAAGTAAGCTCATGTTGACTCATTTGACATTTTACGCAGCTGATATGCACACATGTACGGCTCAGATGCATTTACGGACAAGTAAGGAGATGTATTTGGTATACGTAAAATACCTATACGCCTTACGCATTGGTAGGTATGTACCAAAAGCATGTGTGCACAAAAGCAGCTGTGGTGTGTATCCGCGCTCCTTTTCTCATCTCATCTTGACTTGTAATTGTAAACATAGGAGCAATTATGATTTAAATTTTATTGCTTGGACAGAATTAGATTTATTAGATTTGGTTAATTTTTTAAAGTGTGTGGAATCTGTATTAATTTATAATGGCTCAATTAATTACGACAACCAGTACACCAGGGAGTACAGTGGATGGGGAGGAAATACGACAGACGACGAGAAGTAAGTAGGAATATTGGAAAAATGAGGTTTGGTAATTTGTGGGAGTGATTTGTGATTGATTTTAATTTTTAATTGTTGTTGTGTTTAGGGATAGTATTGGCAGGCCCAACTGCTCCCCTGCCCTCCCAAAGGATTGTTGCGATTAAGCCTACAAAGTTTATTACGGAGCCGTTGGATCTTCAGTGTGAGTGGATGGACTGTCAGTTTCGAACTACGGCGTTGCAGGCGTATATGGACCATGTGGCGTCTCACGTTCCGGAAGTGGAGGTTAGGGTGAATGAGGAAAAGAGCTTTCAGGGTGAGTAAAATAATTTAAATGATTGTAATTGAACTTGAATTGGGGACCAAGTTGTAATTTGTGAATTATTTTTAATGTTTGTAGTATGGCTGTACTGCCGATGGCAAGACTGTCCGTGGAAAACTGATAAGAAATCGGAGGATCTGCATAGACACCTGTATCTTCATGCTTATCACACCAAATTGAAATGCATTGGGATGAATACTCGGACTAGATCAAAAGTTAATGTAAGGAAAATTGGCAGGCAATTTTACGTAGAATGTTTTTGGAAACCTGATTGTGGAAGAGGAAAAGTACATAATTAGTATTAATTCTCTGAAATATTGCAGCACTGTAACTCAGACTCGGCAAATAGAAATATTTTACCTGATTTAGCGGAAAATCTGGTGTGTGCGTGGGATAAGTGTAATGCGACCTTTATTAACATACAGTCATACTATGATCACATTAAAGGTCATTGTGATGACAATCCAAAGGGTAAAACCGTACTGGGTGGGATAAAATGTTGTTGGGCAGGTAAGGTGTTTTATTTTTTTAGTTTGTTATTTATTATTTTTATTTTAAAAATTTACGTAGACGTTATAAAATATTAATTTATAATTTTGTGGGATTTTAGGTTGTAGTAGTTCTTTTGTTAACATTACCAAATTAAAAGATCACATGAGAAGTCACACTCAAGAAAAGTTGCTAGCTTGTCCGACCTGTGGAGGCCTTTTTTCTAACCGAACAAGGTTTTTCGATCATTGTCGAAGACAAATCATGGAAGGTAGTGTAATTAAATTGATAATTTTTGCTGTAACTTGTCAGATTTTATGATATTAACTTGTATTTTTTTAAGCTGACGCCCTCAATTTTGTTTGTGACGTGTGTATGAAAGCATTCTCTACTGCAAGACTTCTTAGGGACCATATCCGATCGCATATTAATACCTACAAATGTCCACAATGCGACATGTCATGTTCATCTCCTTCTGCCTTGAATGCTCACATTTTATACCGACATTCGAAAGATAAACCGTATCCTTGTCAGCATTGTTCCCACGCGTAAGCTAACTTTTTTTTATTCACAATTCTAAATATGTATTTTACAAAACTCTTATAAAACTTCTATAATCAAATTTTGATTTATAGTGCCAAGACTTATAGTGACCTAGTAAGACATGTCAAAACTCACAGCAAGCCAATATATCGCTGTGAGGAGGAGGGGTGCTCCTTCGAAGCTAAATCTATAACCTCAATTACTCATCATTACGAAAAAGTTCATGGCTTACTGGATGCTGCGAGATATCTGTGTCATCTATGTGAAAAGCGCTACAATCGAGGATATGATTTGACCAAACACCTCCTGAAGATTCATAAACTACAACTACCCAGCGGTCATACTCGATTTAGGTAAATTTTAAGAATCTTTAATTGAATTTTTATTTTAAATTGTATGGTTTTGTAAAAGAAAATGTCTGGATCCACAGGTACAAAATTCACAATGATGGATGCTACAGACTTCTAACGTTACGATATGAAAGCTTAGAAATGGTCCCAGCCGAACCTGGGGTTGAGTCGGAGAGTGTGACTTTGGTTGAAACTAAACCGGAGTTAATTTTGCCAAATTAGTATTAGTATTATATTGGATAGTTTTTAAGCATTTAATATAGTTTAGTCATATAGTAGAATTGGTTTTACAAAATACAGACGAATTTTTTTACAAATTACGTAAGCCATCATTATATATATCTTTATTTCTTGTTTGTCACAATCTCTAGATGGTTAAAAAGATGTTCTTGGAAGAAATATGTATTTCTCAGCTTGAACACGCTAAAATATTACAATGTGAACGCAAAAAAGAATAAATATCGTTTCAATTATTATTGTGATTTGATTTCAAATATAGGTCGTCGTCAGTTTTAACTCAATCCTTAGTTTTAGAATAATTTTTAAAAGGCTTATTATTTACAGGACTTCTAAACACTAAATTAATACGATTCAAAGATAATTCAAACGTGTTCACAAAGTCAATTAAAAATGCATATGGTAATGATTTGTATAGATAATATTGTGTTCATTGTCTTTAGTCTCTCTGTACTGTACCTGTGTACACATGAATCCTCATATAGGGATAAATGATTAATGATTATTGATCTTCATACTTATAAACTTATAAACCCGTATATTTTCTCAAAGTAAAAATAATTTAGCATATAGGAATAGGAATGCATTCTGCTCTCAATCAGTAATAATGCTATAAATGTATGCAGATAAAATTGTGATAAAAAAAGGATAATACCCTTAATGTCTGTTGAAGGAAAAGTATAACAAAAATATGCAATGCATAACTGCTCTTGATGACTCTCACCTACTTTATAAAACAGGTTTTGAGTTTTTACTTTCATCTTCAGCTTTTCACTTGCATTTTGCCTTAAACATTACGATCGTGTACTTAAAAACTTAAACAAGCCACAGTTGTCGAGGCATACCCTTCCTTACTACCCTGTTAATTGCTCCAAGGAGCAATGCATCGGTATTCGAAGTTTATCCCGAGTACATTTTAATTGAAGAAATTTTGTTACAAACAATGTTACAGGATACATTTATTGACTTACATATATTAGAGGATTTATTTTGAAAAAAATGATATTCTGGGTTCTGACACCTGACACAACATTTTCAATAGTTTTGAACCTAATAGATTGGATTGGCATGAACTTGATTGAGTCATAAGCATAGCTGTTCATTACCATAATTTGTGCTCAGTTTTAGGTGGTAACACAAATAATTTTCTCACTCCGCTTAAATCATTTCTTTGAATATTCTTTATTCTTACCTGTATCAGATCTTATACTGGCTGCAACAATGTTGGGTAAATTGCCCTTCGTAGGGCATTAATATTTGTTTAGTTATACATACAGCATTACATGCACCAGATATATACTACCATAAATGAATATAGGCTCATTAATATCTCATACGTTATGTAGGTAATATGCGTTGACTGTATTGTTATTGATAGTTTTAGCTGTTCTTTGGTATAAATTAATGTGTTGATGCTGATACTATTAGACAGAAAGGTTAAAGTATCCCACGATATTCCACTCAGCATGCCTTTGATCTCCCTATCGGTAACAAAGACCAGTCTATTGTTTACGGAAAGTCTTGTGTACTCTACAACGTACATTCGTTGTGTGCACAATAACTTTTCCTCAAGATCAGGTCTCAGCCACTCATCTCCTCATCATCGTGAGATGATGATGCACTTCTTAAGTCTTCCTATTTGGTGATCTGATGATGCATACCAGTCTTAAATAGAAGCGATAATATTTTGCTTTGCTCATCTTCACACCTCGAATACAATACATGCATTACTAAAGATGATCAAGTCGCTGGCCCAGTGGCCCACATTAAGTAAAAACGAAAATGTTCATACGCTATGTAATACTGCTATACTAAGCCCAACCATATTCATCTTCTCCCTTTTTTAAACCATTAGCGTATTGTACAAGCAAATGAAAAAGTTAGTTTTTAGAAGCTATCAGACAATGATAACGATGAAGATGAGCGCTTTTTAGACATACATACATACTTTCATACTTACATGCATATTATCTCTCTTCAGTGGTTTTCCTTTTAACATACACTCTTCACAACAATTGACCAACACTACATTTATATCCCCGTATCATTTTATCATATGATTAGTGCTTAGGAGTCGGTAGAGATAAGACTGACTCCACATGCTAACACGTATGAGGGATTAGGAGCTTTTTTAAACTAAAAAGTGTCCTAAAGAAGTCTCTCCTGCTCTCCTTTTATTTCAGACGGGGAAGTCCAACGGTGACATTGCGACATTCTTTACGACGCTCGTGCTCATTCCATTTTTTCGTGTGTAAGAATGTTTACGCGCAAGAATTAGGACGTGGGATTTTGAAAACAAATTGTTTTGGTTTCAAAATTATTAATAATTTAAAACGCATTAAATAGATTGTTTGTGGGATTCCCTCATTGTTTCCGCTACGCAAGGATAATCTATTTAGGTAAGTCGCTCTCATGTTAATTAATACCTGAGTAAATGAAGAGTTTAGGATAGACACTATTTCAAGCAAAGCCGGTCGTCTTTGGGTTGTTGAAATTTTATACTCGCCTGATGTGACAAAATGTCGAAACGGAAAAGATTAATTTTTTATCGGGATACTTATTAAGTATAGATAGAATATAATAAGTATAAATTACGTATAGGAGTGGATAATTAGTTATGGTGTAGTTACGTTTTGTTTAGTGTAAAATTGCTCTTAAACTTCACTATATAAATCATTCCTATTCATCAAAAGTTCTTGGTTTTTGTGTAGCTTCAACACAGTTCTATGATACCTTTTCCTAATTAGATGCTCAAATTCATTTTAATAAAAGTGCCATCCGCTGACATTTCAATATTTTTTACTCCAATCTTTGTTTGCATACAAATCAATAAAACCCTAACGTCAAAAATGCAAAAATACATTTTTCGAGAATATATGCTTGTCAAAACGGTACGTGATTAAAAGCATCTCGCCGTTTTTATAAAAAAATATCCGCTTCTATTTAAAGCAAGATTTCACTTCAACTTTTTCTGTTTCCTTCCCGTAGCTTCTTAATGTTCTTCCTTTTTTAAAAGATTTTCTTCGTCTCGTTTTCAATAATGGTGTTCCCCACCAAATCAAATTATATTATAATCGCACAGCAATACAAAAAAAACGGCTAACACACGATTATTTATTCTGATTCTATATAAGAACAAAAATGTATACCACGTGTGCATATAAGTAAATGATATCTTTAAAGGATGAATAATGCATGCATAATGTAAGGTTTGCAAAGAACAAAACGAGTTTCACTTCCTCCTTTTATTTTACAAAATGACAGCAACTATTAACTAGTCTTCTTTTGATTATTTAGGATTATTGTTGAGAGAGATAGAGACGTGTTACATGAATCAAATTGTAATATAAAAGAATTCATAAAAAACTGTAAATGTTTGAATGGCTGGTGACGGAAAGGTCGTCGGGCTTGTTTGTAACATTTGATGGTTAAATTAAATTGGATAAGATGGACAAATTACATTAGACATAAAATGAAATATTAAATTAAATGAGATCACTGGCTACACATAGACAAGTGTTTATTTCTGTTAAGGCTTTAGTCTATGCTGGCCACACATATGTATACGACATGGCAAATAAAAAATCAAATCATCCCTTGAATTTATATTGTTTCAAATTCTTACTGTTTTACGAAGACATTTTCTAAAAGCTTCGTCTGGAAATCCACTTAGCACTTCATAAAAAGTAACACATTTTTATGATTTACATTGTTGTGCATTATGATCACTGTTTGTTCAGGTGCATCTTATCTCATAAACAGATTTTTTACAACCATAAAAGATTATCATCTTTATCATATATGCATTTACGAGTGAGCGTTACTGACATTACACACTGTAAACATACAACTAACTTTACGTAATCCACTTAGCACTTAGCACATTATAAATGCTTGTGCTTTTAACAAAATTTTTTGAGGAACCTTATATTGTATGTGGTAATCGTACAAGAATTTTGTACAGGGATATCCGGGAGGAAGAAATGAGCTAACAATAAAAAAAGGGTTATTCCAATGTAGTAATGCCTAAAGTATACAAAAAAGCACAAGATCATGTCTGCGTTATTTCAGGCTAGTAGACGAACCAATTTATTTTTACACTTATCATATCATATCGCAACAGCTAACAATGATAAAAACAGCAGCCGCACAATAAGTGCTCCCATATCACATTACCTATTTTAAAAGGCCCAAATCTCTTCAAGCATTTTATACTACATATGCAATGAACAAATAACATTTACACGCTTAAATGTACTTCCCAAACACAACAATGAGCTGAAATGAATAATACTGAGAATTTTGAAATGTAAAAAAGTCCACACATCATAACATAGCCACAACGCATACATAGGCACACATCCGTGCATAAACTTTCTCTAAGGAGGCAGGGATGACGACGCTACGGCACAAGCTTTACATGTACTTAAGACGCTATATTGTCGGTAGGGCTTCAAAAAAAATATCTTGAGTGAGTGAATGCATTCACATGCAGTGTACACTGATTTGCTCTTTGACTGCCTATAGCATTTGTTACAAAGCGTTAATCAAAGGCACATCCGGTACTTTGGCTATTCCTTCACTATAAATTGTCTTCTATCTCTAAAGTCCATTTCATTCTGTGAATGTTGTTACAACAAGCTTGAAACGTGGATGCTGTTTCTTTTGGTGACAAAATCTGTATTTTTACCCCAGTATAAGGGTCTCCCTGTGAAAAACTGACACGGATACCTATCTCCGTTGTCCTAAGCCTTCCAGGCATCCAGTCAAGAGATACACCGAGACATAAAAATCGGTTTTGCACATTGAAAAGTTTCAAGTTTTTAAAGTGAAGTGTTAAAATATAAACAGGAAAAATGATGGGATCCAGAAAAACATGCATTATGGCATCTGTCATGGTGGGAGTGAGCTTAGCAGTGATCTTGTCAACAGCCTCTGCTCAACAAGATGAGCCAGTTCTGATGGCGTTTTATGATCCAAGTTTTGGAGAAGCGCAAATGTACCAAAGTGGACCCAGACGAGCTAGAAGCATCTTGCAAAACTTTGCTGTGGACAGAATGATGAAGGATAAAGGGTTTGTGAGATCTATCATCAACTGTGTGCTGGACAAAGGTAAATTAGTAGAAATAGATGAAACGTTCGAATCTACAGTATACAAGAGCTTTTCCTCAATATTAAAAACATTGTTGACATTAAACAGGTCCATGCGAATCCAACGGACGGAAGCTTCGTCTGATGGCTCCAGAAATTCTTCGTGGCCAATGTCCTGGCTGTTCCCGTACCGTCCACCAGCAAATTCGCACAAAGTGGACCCAGACGAGCTAGAAGCATCTTGCAAAACTTTGCTGTGGACAGAATGATGAAGGATAAAGGGTTTGTGAGATCCATCATCAACTGTGTGCTGGACAAAGGTAAATTAGTAGAAATAGATGAAACGTTCGAATCTACAGTATACTATAGCTTTTCCTCAATATTAAAAAACATTGATGACATTAAACAGGTCCATGCGAATCCAACGGACGGAAGCTTCGTCTGATGGCTCCAGAAATTCTTCGTGGCCAATGTCCTGGCTGTTCCCGTACCGTCCACCAGCAAATTCGCCGAGTGATTTCCCACGTCCAAAGAAACTTTCCCGTGGAATGGTCCGAAGTGACTAGGAGGTTCATGAGTTACAACAATCCATCTGCAGCTGAGCAGTCATATCCAAATCCGTCCTACAATCAACAACCACCTAATAACCCATACAACCCAGATCCGAATATGAACATGTACCAACAACAAAACATGTATGGCCGATGATAATCATAATTTTTACACTATAAAAGCTCAAATTTGTTTAAGGCTTTTTGTTGATTATTTTGAGGTTGGTTTGTTAAATTGTTGAATATTATTATTATGTTCACATTTATTATGTAGTAATTCTTTATTATCTGTTCATAATTTTGATGCTATCAATAGGTATGTTAAAAAACATGCGTGGTCAACAGGAAAATATGAGGCATGTTGCTAATTGTCAGTATCAGTATCTCACTCAGTGTAAGTAATATTTTATAATAATGATTGCGAGTGTGAGTAGTATGTTCAGGTGAGCGTGTAGCCGTTTTTTACTACTAAGACAGAATAAGTGCTACCCTTTTTTAATAAGTTGTCAAGTCAGTGTGAAGTTAGAAAGGTGAAACTGTTTTGATATA
>JAHZNG010001022.1:0-15716 GCA_027744375.1 Orchesellides sinensis
TCCGAATCTTATCAAAGTTAAAGCTAGCCCTTTAGTGGCTCGTTAACAAGAGCTGTGCAAAGTCTTCAGTGAAATTGATGAGTGAATAGTTTTCAAAATGTCTAGAACTAAATTAGCAATGCTACGAATTTTTACCTGGTTTTACCTGCTTGGAGTACCAGCATTTATTTCGGCAACTACAGCTGTATCTCAGCTCCCTAATCCAACCGGCCGGGTTACTTTATTCAGTTTTGAGCGAGGACATCTTCGAACTGTCACAGACAGTACGGACACGGATGTTGTATTGACTATGCCACCAAGGTATTTTGAAGCATACTTGTTCGAGTGTAATGCAAGTTATCCAGTTCAGTGGGCATACATTGGAGAAGGGGTAAGCAGGAGTTTTGCAAAATTATTCATTTTTTTACCAATCTTCTTACTTCTTATACATAAAGCATACAATCAACCCAAAGCATAATATGCAAATTTCTGTTTAATATTAAAATATCCGGAAATAATGTTTTCAAACAGGCACCTGTGGTCACAGCGGATGTTGGGCGATTTTTCAGAGATTTCTATGATGTGAGTACATATACCTACCAGAGCATTTTGCTAATGTACTCATTACAAGAACTCCAGTCTGGTCGGTACATTTGTCGTGGGGCCAGCAAGGAACACGATAAATTAGCCATACACTACGACGTCTATGTTCCTGGTAAGTGTACAAAAAATTGAGAAATCAAGGTAGTAATATGTGTGTCTATGTGTAAAGACGTGGTCTAATATGCTACGTACAAGAAAAATTTGTCAACATCCACGATATTGAAAATTGCTCTACTGAGCTAAATTCCCATTTAAACTTCCCAATTTCGTAAATGATATGACATGCATTCCTCTTCACATTTTTACGTGACAATTTATGAATGAGAGGGGGCAGGTTTATCGCTCATATTTATGTTTTTACAGCATGTAGTTTTTATTTATTTATGGATGAAAATATAGCTCCGCCGGCATGTTAGTTTTATGTTTCGCAACTCCAAAAGATCCTTTTAATATAATTCTTTCGTTTTATCATTTCAAATGGTTTTGCTGGTTTCATCTGATAACTGGCAAAAATGTGCAATATTTCACATAGAATGCACAAACATGGTTTTAATACTTGTGAACATTATCATTAAAACAATGCATGGTCTTGAGAAGTTGTCATATTTTGTATACACGTTTCTGGCGATATCAAAAGCACATGCAAAACGACAATAAACAATAAAGACCTGGTATCTTCGTTTATCATCTCAAGTTATCACACATTTCTTCTCACACCGTTTGCATTTAGCCAGCAGCCGACTGCGCTCTTAACATTGGTTGCATAATTACAGCTTCACATACAACAACAGCCAAGCGAGTGACAAAAAATCTAACGCGCTATAATTATTATCAGTATAAACTTAGCCTGTAACAATTTGCTTTATTTTATTGTTGCAGAGAATGTAAAAGAATATAGGACGTTCTTAAAAAAATAAGCATGTATTTAGGTACTTTGCACAGGATATGATAGGTGTTCTATATTTTATACTCGATTTAATGTTAGTAAGGCAGGGGCACACAAAATTAAAGGGCAAAAAATGAAGATGCTGATTGATATTTATGCATTAAAACATATCACATCTTTAATACTTTCGGCAATTATTCAAACAAGATAGGCCAATTTAATGAATTCATGTACAATGTATGGTTTTAACAGGAAACGGTTCTCAAATTTTGCTGTCAACCCAGGAGAAAAAGCTCTTCGTTCCAGAAAATAAAGAACATGCCTATATTCCTTGTGGGGTTTCAGATTCTACAGCAGTTGTGAATCTCTACAGGGGGAACCAATGGGTTAGTGGTTTTACCCTTTAAGCTTATGACTAGTACGTAATGATTGAATGCATTATGTACAAATGTTTTTTATATGCATGAATTTTCAATTTGCGTTTGATACATTTGCTATAGGGAACGTTCTACCCTGTCCCAGTAAATGGGTCCATAACATTTAACCCCCGAAAAGGGTTTAAAGTTAGATTTAAGGATTTTCTTGATCCTTGGGGAACTTATCTTTGCGTCGTTGCAAGTAACAAGAAAAGGAGGAAAGTTCATCTAATTCCTGAAAGTACGTGCTGACAATTAGTTGACTAAAGGTGTTGTAGAAATCCTGATTGGAAATTTAAACTATTTTTTGTATTAAAGGTGTTAAGGCAAAATACGACTTAATCAGCAATGTTGCCGGCAAAATTCCCGTATACTTTTCCTATGAATATGAATACAATCGCGTTCTATGTTGCACTGGTACCAACTTTATACCCAAGTTACAATGGGCTGGATGCGGGTCCATTTTGGATTGTCAAGTGAAATCCGCCTGTTTTGAGGAAGACCGTTGTGAGCAACGTTTGGGAAATAGTGGATACAACCCAGCCAAATGGATCGATCCAGGTCCACTTCCACCAGGTTGTTCTGGCTACAAATTGAGGGATGACCCAAATGGTGACTTTGGTCTGTTCAAATGTGGTACTCCCGGAATCGCTCAGTATCAGCCATACCTTTTAAATCGGGGAAATATATGTAAGCAATTTTATTGTAGATTATAATGTCCATTCCATTTCACTTCAAAAAAGGAAGTCATTACAATCATTACAATATGATTAGGGTAGTTTTTAAGTGTTTTCAAAAAGTAGCACATATCATCATGAGTATGCAAAAAATATCGTTTACTCATTTCTCTGTATCTCACTTTTATTCTACAGTCCTTGATTTCGAGAAGACCCCACCTTCAGAGATGATCTTGACATTGCAACGAATCAGTCCCGAAGGACCTTCATTTCTTGGCGATGAGCTTGAGTTTCACTGCAACAGTACACGTTTTTACTTCGCATACGGAATACGTTGGGGATGGGAAAAACTCAGTGGAGAGATTGAATTCATCGATGATTGTAAGTATTAAAAAAACCATGACATGACATGATTATTATACTGACACAAGAAAAAAGGAACAAACTTTTCTTGAAATATCCTCACGTCCACAAAATGCACTCTTTGGATATGGTCATCATCATAATAAATGAAGTGGCAGTGGGCCACAGTCCATTATCAAATCAAGGGAAAAAATTTAGCAAAAAGTGGCTCCAACTACATTCAATGCATCCGTAATGCATGAATTGAGATCGAAAATCTGAGAGAGAAAGAACACAAAAACAGTTTTCTCAGAGGTATTGTTATTGAGCCACTGTTAATAATGATCCCGATTTCTCATTCTTCAAAAGTGATCTTGTAGCTTTAAACTGACAACAAAGTTTTTGAAAGGTAAAGGATTCGCAGAGTAATTTCCAATTCGTATGCAACTGCAGTCCGCACACATTGTTTGTAGGAATAACATACAAAAAAATTAAGTTTCATATTACTCCATACACAATGAGCCCACACGAATGAGCCAAAGGTCTGCCGTCCGAAAACTAGAATCTGTTTAGAAGTAATTTTAGACTCGTTAGCTTAGAGCTTCAAACCGTTTTGTGCTCGCATGGTGGCTACAATCACAGGGTGGTGCAATTCAAAGCCAAGCTTTACTTGCCATTGACCCATTGGTATACTAGTTCCGTTTAGATTTTGTTGATTCTACTAAATCATGCAATAAATCGTTATCGGTAGTACCCGAATAATGAATTTATTTGATTGAAAGGAACAATTTTTTGTTTAAATTGACTACTCTCAAAACCTAGTATTTTGTAACACTTTTGGCTACTGAAGCTTCAATGACATTGAGATAATGAATTGTAAAAGGAAATAGTTTACTTATATCATGTATGTTACACATTGTTATCTACTATTGAGACACTACTTCAACATAATTTAAAATGATAATGAGAATCAGGAATCGTTGTAATGAAAATTATAAAAAGCAGTATTTATTAGAAGGAGCTTTTATTTGTTCTTATGCATAATATCCATCTACTAGCCTGTTATTATTGCGAATCCTGAAATGTAGTACGTTGTAATGGTGTAAAGAAACCGCCGAAGAACGTGCTTGGTAGGTAATGTGTCATTAGTAGGCAAAAAAATGATGAGTCTGCAGTGATCATTCATCAAAAAGAATTTTGTTTGTGATATTATTATGATATGTACATATGAATTAAAAGATGACTCCTTGGTGTCAATGTAAAAAAATTGACTGACCAAATCTAATGTTACATTTCCTTTTTCTAGCGACGGTAGTACGTGATAAGTACTCCGTAAAGGGACATCGAAGGCGAACCACTTTCAAAATACCTCATTCTGGTATTAAGTCTATAATATGTTTCGTACCTGTCGTTAATTCAGCTTCTGAGTGGAGGTAATTCTAACACATTTTTTCTTTTTAAAAATGAGCTTTACATTTATGAAAATTTTCTCATGGTGGGATTTTCACTTTTATTTTGGACAGAACTGTTTCTCTACCGATAGTGATTGCCACAAATGGTAATGTTATTTGTAAAAATATGCATATCTATGTTTATATACTTCAAATTATGCAAAAATGGTTGTTTATTTTACTCCGTAATTTTTCTATTTATAGAAATAAACCTCATCTCAAATCAAAATCCTACACCTAACGTCATTGACCTCGACTCCATAACCTACCACACGGACTATGATACTGCTAATCCAACAAATCCAAGTTTATAATAGTGCCAAAACTCCATTACAAGAGTTTCAACCTATTCAAGCTTCTGGGGAACAGCAACAAGGAAATCCAAATTACTACATTTACGCTCATGATTCTACCTCTTCTGAGTTTGTTCCGACGGGAAACACTAATAACGCTCATCAACAACATCTCCCTCCTAATAACGTACACCCGATTCAAGAACCATTACAGTCTGTAGAAATTTACTCACCAGCCGTGCACTCACAAGCATCCACACCTAGCCCAACCATCATTTCTATTTCAAGATCTAAGAAAACAAAGACTAGAACTGGTGGTGCTAGAGTCAGTACGCACGCCCCAGATTTGAAACCAGACGTTACACTACGATCCTCTTGATCGAGACTACAGCTCTTTTGATACTTTTGAACCTAGTCCAAGTAGTAGCACTAGAAGTAGTAAGTCAAAGCTACAAAGTAAAACTCATCTCCATTACCGCAATCATCTTAATCAAAGGATGAAAGCTCCTCCGTCATCTTCAAGAGATTCTCCATCCGCGGCTGCCTTACAATATACAAGATCTTCTCCGTCATCATCTAGCAGCAATCATGCTCATGATAATTTATATCAGATTCCAAAAAAGCCACGAATGGATGATCAATACGGTGTTGACATGAGACTTTCTCTTCCATTTGAGCCATCTATTCCAATCAGAGGTAGACATGGTCTAGGAAGTAGTAACCATTCATCAGGATCCTCAAGAAGTAGAAGCCACAGTAGTAGTAGTAGCAGCAGTAGGTCACGTTCACGTCGTCCCTCACCTTCTAGGTCCCATTCTTCATCATCCCGACATCGCTACTATAATAATGAGCATAGTCAACCTGAAAAGGACTATACAATCGAAAACTCATACAGTCAGCATGTCAGACTCTCCGTACCCTCCAATAGTGTAAGTAGTACACAACTTCCAAAATTACAGAAACCAAGTCGACACAGAGGTCACGTTAATTCTCAACCTACTCCTCCTACTGTACGGGAACATGGACATGGAAGAAGCCACAGCAGCAGTAACAGCCATCGTGAGCCTGATTACTATTATACAGATGAATCACCAGTGGAAATTAAAGTCCCCCGCACCAAAGCTCACCATCATTACTCAGATACTGCTAGATATCACCAACACCACCAGAGTCACAGCAGCGCTAGCGCTAGTCATCCAAAAGATTTAACGAGTGATACAAGCATTGAGCCAGAACTCCATGTGGCATCCCCAACGGCCTACCCACGTCGCAGACCCTATTCAGAAAGCTCACATTCACGCCCTACTTCTCAGTCTTATATATACCCCGAACATCCAAAGCAAAGTAGTAGTACAAATAGCCACCATCGTACTCATCATCACCGTTCACAGCCAAAACATCAAAGTAGACATCACCAGCCAAATAACCAAGAAGTTTACGAAGCATCTCAAAGACACCGTTCACGGTCCCGGGCATTTAAATTCAACGCAGATGCCACTTCAGATGGGGTTGTGGTAGACGCCTACGAGATGACCTCACCCACAGCCAGACCAGCATATTACATACCACAGCAAAATCATCAAAATAGTAATGAATTATACAAATCCAGTACCAGAAATGGAGTTGAAGCGATTACAACCATATCGTACTTCATCCAGGCCAGCTACAAAAGCAAAAAATACCAACTCATCGGATATTCTACATAGCGTTAGCATTAGCATAAGTAGCAGGGTAAGTCATGCGTATGATGATGAGGATGATCAAATAGTGACACCAGTTCCAGATCATCATGATGAAACATCAAAGGCTGATAGTGAAGCACTTGACACCACTCAGGATTATGATATTTACAGTCCCAAGTATAGTAATTACTTGGCTTCTACTACAGCTTCGTCCAATCAAGTGCCATTTCAATTTTTCCATGTAAAACCCACTGATGTGAGCTCATTCCAGCCAGCTAAAAGTATAGTAGATGAAGAGGATGAAGATGAAATGGGTTAACATTATTTAAAATTCCTGAGTAGATATGCGTAGCTAGTAGTTAATGTACTGGTTCCATGAAATTTTAGTTTACCAAGTGGATAATATCGTCGAAGTCAATGGCTATTTTAAGGTTTTAAATATTTGTACATTCAGGTGTAAAATGGATTAGCAAGAGTTTCACTGTATTACCAACGGTTTGGGCAAACAAACTGATGCAAAAGTTAATTTACTACATTATTTTACTTATATAGTTTAAACAGTATAATATTATAAACACAAAAACCATAACTCTGAACCGTACCAGTTTTATTGTGACGTTCCGACTGTAAATTAACAAAACGGTTTATGGTATTGACTGAACTGCATTGCAAGTACTCATTGTACGTGTCTATTATAAGTTTTTTAAAGTATTTAAATATATTTAGTTTAAGTAAATATACTCCAATATGACTGCTCATATGATAATATATCTACTATACACAAAGAGGGATTTTTCCTTGTAACTGAAATGCAATTAAATAAAAGTTAATGTGGAATTTAGACACTGCGGAATATGATAAGCACCTTAGAGCCACATGGCAGAATGCTGGCCTTATCTAATATACATTCAATCACATCATAAAAATCTGTAAGTAGTATCAGCATGTATGAGTAACATTTCGCCACAGAATCTTCTCACATAATGAAAATATGCAAAATGCTAAATACGTGAAGAAAGGATTATGATGTTACATCATTTGGTATTTCATCTAATATGAAAAATTTATAGGCATCATTTTATCGTAAAACGGCATGTTTAAAATTGTTAACGTGCATTAGTTTGCTTTTCATAAATCATTTCAGCAGAAAATTAAAGGAAAGATGAGATTGCATGGAAAATTTACAAGTCTGACCGAGAGTTGCACCCGACGTATTGACTTCTTAAAGATGACGTCAGTGTCTTCTCTTTCTATTATGGTTGCATATTACAGGACTGCAACGCAACGTGTGCTAAATGTAGACTTCTGTTTTTGTACATGAAGCTTTGCCTCCGCAACTATGTAATGCCTTCATCGTCCTGTATATAGTGTCTGAAAAATACGGAAAGGCAACTAAGATATGTATTGCCTACAAAGCAAAGGAGTTCAATTGACAAATGCTACAGTGCAACTGTCAGTAGGTCAAATGCGAGGTATATTTTTATACCAACAATTAAAATAGCGATGGCTGAACTACCAATATAGAACTCATAAGTATAACGTGTCTGGAAGCCCAGAATGGAAATACAAGAAGCCAAGCATAAAACAAGCACATACAGTCCATTTGCTCTAGTTTTACTCGCGAATATGGGACAAAAATACATGTAAGCTTTAGTCTTTCCCCTACAATAATTTCTTGCTGAAGAAAAGCACAATTTAGGGAAATGGCATTGAAAAGCTAGAGGATATGAAATGAGCAACGCAACGTTGTAAATAGACGAAAAAATAGTCATACTAAAATAAAAATCTGTAAGCAGTATCAGCATGTATGAGTAACATTTCGCCACAGAATCTTCTCATATAATGAAAATATGCAAAATGCTAAATACGTAAAGAAAGGATTGTGATGTTACATCCATACAACATATAACTAGTGTGTACTGGCTACTGAGCTGGCTAGATTTGGCCAAGTCTTTTTTGAACACACAAACACAGTACAAACAACGTCGCGTCTCATCTGATTTGATTACGTAGGATGTGTTGAGAATGTTTGCTTGGTAAAAAATCCGCATCTTGGCGAAAAATACACATTATAAATGTGAACATGACATACATACACACGACCGCGACGATCATCTTCATCTTTGCAAATTACTACGGCTTTGTTACAGATTTGATTATTATATGGTAGCAGTGAATATTTTATAGTATTTGCTTCGTAGTGGATAACCCCAAGAGCCAATATGCCTTTTTTACTTCATATCATACAGGGTGTGAATGTCATGAGTACAAGAATATTTTGCAGTTTTGACTCAATACTACTACTGCTCTAAATGTTCTAGGGAAGTTTATACACCATCATCATTTACCCAGTGGAAATCGCAGGTGTTGTACCATTTCCTACTGCTCTTCTTCAGTTATTCCGTTTTCCTTGAAGATAATTCTTTCGAAATTGTAATAAGGAAAAGAACAAAGAAGTGGTTGTGAAATTGTGTACGTGAATCGTTGATTGTTTTGAACGAAAACGAGAACAATCCCGAAAGTATGAAAAACTCATATCAACGTGCTCATATTCCCATTGTTCATTAGCTGACGCTTAAAAGATTTTCGCTAATTTATAGGAAAGCCTAAAACGTCTGAAGTGCACAATCGAAAGTATCGCAGCAGGCGAACATAACGTGAATTATTGGGAACAAAAAATTTAAAATAGATTTGTCTAAAACTTAAAATTATTTTTTGTGCAAATTTTCATAGGACTAATATGACTTGTTTTTGTTAAGCCTAAAATTGATAGTTTGTAACTGGGGTTTATACGTGCATTTTAGTGAGAGTGCAGCAAATTTTATACCAATAAAAAGCCGGTTTCTTAAGCACAAATTTTGCAGTGCTTTACCAAACTTAACTCTATGCACTCTTTTTATTACTCATTTGCCTATAAAATACCTCGCAAAAAAACAACAGAAAACAAGAAAGTGGGCGACTCACAAAACTATTTGAAGACAAAATATTGAAACAAGTTATAGTGCACATGTGTGTGTATATCGGAAAGCTACATTGAACGATCTGTGCTGTCCTTTAAATGATTTTCCCGACCACGTCTGCAAATTGCATATCACACAACAGAGCTTATTATGCATACTTGTCTGCATAATAGGAAAACTATAAGGAATGCAGATTATTGAAGTGTGCTACTGAACTCAAAGTGAAGATGTACATTGAAATTGCACTATAGCATTGTTGTGTTTATGAACAGAAAGACTGAAAGACCTTCCTTTAAATAATAAGATACGCATGATCCGCAGGCAACTATCAAATCAATAACATTACACACACACGGCAAATGATAAAAAGCGACAAAGGGTGAACCGTGAACCTTATTTGAAATGCATTTACCTTATATTACTCTAATCCGGTCATATATAAGTTTTACGTGATAATATGCTTCCTTGTATATAATATGGGATGCAGCTAAATATTGCAGATTGTTTTCTCTTGTGCCATGATGTTCTTGATTTGTGTGCAATGCACCAATCGTTAGCTCATACAGTTGATTTGCAGAAATGAAAGTATGTATAACGTACAAACATGCATATTTTTATCACTTATGAATGAAATATATGAACGTATGCAAGTGAATGTGACTGTGAAACATACTATGAGTGAATGGTAACAGCAACATTGCAAAAGTGAGCGTATCTTCGTTAAAGAGCAACTTCTGGCACTGCAGACACTAACTCAAGTACAGTGCATTTAAGCGATTCTATCATCACGGTCAGAGAATAAAATCTGATTATTCGAGTGATGAGTTCCACTTTCTTATATGTGTAATATATGTATGAAATGAGCGAAAGCATCATTCACGTTTCCCTTTGCTTTGCCGATATGATATCTGTTTAATGCGTGGATAAATGGACGTTCTTCCTTAAATGTACTTAGGTACATAGGTAACTAAATGTGTGTGAATACATATGCAAGTAAACTATTACAGAGATTTTTAACCGGGATAAAATGATTTTATCATGCGTTTTTATCATTACCATTTTAAAATCAAACAGGTAACTTGTGTACTATTTGTACCAGCAAATTCTTTGTTCTAATACGGGAATATACCGTCTTATCTTTGACCAACTCAGATAACAAGAAAGAGAACACCATCCTCAATTGATATAAGATTGAAAGGGTTAATGTCTGACTCGGTTTTGAATTCTTTGTAGCTGAAAGATTGTGAAACAGTTTCTTAAAATTAAAAGTCTGAGAACGGAGAAAACAAAAATATCAGTGATCCAGTGTTTCGTTCACTTCTGTAACAAAATCGTAAACAGGAAATAGCTTGAATTTCTGTCACACCTACTATGAAATTCTGCTATTATAAATTACGATATCTTGAACTAAAAACAACTACAGTGTAAAGATTTTGGTTATTAAACTTTCAAATGATTGACTCAACAAGAGCAAGTATACTGGATTTAATATTGGGACAAAATGAGCAAATGCATTCTTCAATCATCTACATATAACTACGTGTAATTGCGATTTTGAACATTTTTTAACAGCATTTTAGTTTATGCACTAAGTATTCATGAATTTTCAGTAAACTTAAACTTATGTGAACTACGGTGTGAAGAGTGTTCCATCAATACAATGCAATTTTTGAATTGACACAAATATTTAGGTAAGTAATACAAAACACAGTTTCTTTAGTATTAATTTCGTTGTTGTTACCAATATACAGTATTAATTAGTTTATGTGCAAACAAGATGTGTCCCTCATCGCCTCGTTTCAATACAAGACTTTATACTAGCATGAAAGTGACATTTAGTAAGTTTATTGCACGCACATGAATCTTTTTAGCTGATGAGCTGAGGCTTTAATTTTAATATAATACTCCATATGGTTGCATAGTAGTTGCAACTAATGTTTCTTAAAATTCTTCGTAGGATGATGTCAAAACTGCTTTATAAATTTACACATTGGGAAGTTTACATCAGCGGAATTCAGTTCATGGTCAATATGCACGGGGATTGGTGTAAAGGTCAAGGTTAAATATGTTAAGTTTTCTTGGTCTTGGCTGTTAATAGGATGGAATCACCTTACATAAACAAATTTGCGATAGGGAAATACAAACATGAAAATTGATCTATTGATTAATCCATGTTGTTTGTGTTTGCATACCCTGCTGTGTGCAGTATGGACCAGAATCATGGTAATAAAACATCAATAAATATGATCGCTGTAGATATGCATTATAACACTAGCACAACAGCACAGTAGTCATTTCAATATGACCTTTAAGTNCAGTATGGACCAGAATCATGGTAATAAAACATCAATAAATATGATCGCTGTAGATATGCATTATAACACTAGCACAACAGCACAGTAGTCATTTCAATATGACCTTTAAGTGACAAAGGCAATATTTGTCTGAAATACTGACTCGTTGTTACTCATATACATTTATGTGTAACATCGAAAAGGCTGACCATGAACATCATACAATTAACTACTAATTTTTTAATTAATTTGATGGTTTGAAATATACTTGCGTTTATAACTTCAATAGATCTTTATAAATGAACGAGATCCATTTTATAATAGGTCACCAACGCGTCTTCGTCTTACTTACAGCGTAAGTGTAAATTTTTGTGCTATACTTCTTGTGACAAGAACCACCTAGTACAAAAAACAAGTATCGATTTCTCTCAGTTTCCATCCGGTTTTATGACCTTGTTCATGGCCGGGCAATTCCACTTTCCGGGAAGTGTTAGAAATGTATGCATTGCGGCCGTTGTTGCGGGTCTGTGAGACACAATGGAGCAACCCAGATTAGAATGTTTGGAAAACTACGAAACAAAAGTAGAAGTGTGTCCTTTTTAGATTTTCACCCGAGCCACACTCTCCTTCCAAACTCTACTTACATTATGTACGCTTTTTACATCAGCTCATGCTGACCTGTTTTCCGGTTACATTTTAAATACAGTAAAATATAATTAATATTTACTCAACCGAGTATTAAAGTTCTATGCATATGTTATTATGTCAAAAGTCAACTGCACACCCTGTTATACCTATGAACTATCGAAGTAATGTTTGTCTGATCAAGCGTATGTTTTCCAGAAAACTCATGATTTTCTAGCTGTAAGCTGAAAAGTAGGTGAGACATTAACAGACCATTATAGAACTTTTTATAATGCGTGCGTAATTCATATTTGTATGGAAAAAACTTGTACTTTTTGTGCTGCATTTTAAGTTCAACCAATGTACCATTTAAACTTGTTGTACCCTTGTTAAATTAAATGAAAATATTAATGATTTAGCAAAAAATCAAAGCCTTCTGTTCCATTTTTCTCCTTTGTAAAAAAAACTTTTTGCTTTTCTCCTTGCGTGCGTGCTAATATCCTCCTCGTAAATTTTTAAAGACTACTTTGTGTCAATAATGGATAAACTTTGTAAAAAAAACGAAAATTGGACAGAATGTAAGTATATATATGAATGTAAACAACATACCTATATTTACATGTTTGTATGAAACCTGTAATCGTTTTGCCATTTGTGCCAAAATCTGACCCTATTCCACATTTCTGTTTGCACTTTGCGTATACATTCAGGAAAATACCATTGCTACACATTCTTAGTAGTTCA
This sequence comes from Orchesellides sinensis, assembly GCA_027744375.1. NCBI lineage: Eukaryota > Metazoa > Arthropoda > Collembola > Entomobryomorpha > Orchesellidae > Orchesellides > Orchesellides sinensis. The sequence continues at coordinate 12,952 of JAHZNG010001022.1, forward strand.
ATTTTTGTCCAGAAAATCCAGGTGACAGCGAGTACGGCCTTGTAGGGTTGAAGTATATTGTCTTTGCATGGTTAAAGAAGCCGACTAAGTTACTTCACTTCTCTTCTTGGCTTCGTTGTTTGTATCGATATGGATTTTTTCGTCTGGATATTATAAGGGCTTTGTTTAGTGCAAAAGAGCAATGATAAATAAATAACACAGAATCTCCTGGAAGCGAAAAGAAAAATCAAAGACTTGTCATGCATTCAGGCATCATTCGGTTACGTGCTATTTGCAAAATCATACCAAACAAACGATACAATTCTATCTTGGTGATGCATGATGCGATGAGTCAGCAGAGAATCCTTGTCATTTTCTGTGTCAAAAGACAAACGTCTATAGACATTACATTTAAAGCTGAAAATCCTGAGAACAGTAATAACTTTTGTCATACTCGGCCGTGATGTTAATATCAATCTTCACGGAAATGGTTACAAAACTAGCGATTTAAAGAATAAAAATTTCATTGCAAATTTCGATAGAAGGCGCTTTATGCATGTTGCTCTTCAGAGAGCATCAGAGCTAAAACCTACAATAAACTTTTGTTGATTACCTTAAATGCTTAGCAAATTAAGTTATAGCAATTAATTACATCACTGAGTTAATCTGAGGTTTATGGCTCGATAATATATTGAAAGGATTTAATAGTGCTGTCAGTAAATTAAAGACTCTCCTGACTGCTAATATATTCCCTTGTATGGGGTTTGCATTCATTTGCATAAATAGTTGCAACAATAATTGCAGTCATGTATTATGGTGACTTACATCCAACTTAAAGCATTTCTAAAATTTGTTTTTAATAATGAGCAATTCATTACGCTTCCACTTCCACAAGAGCTTTTACTTTCCCTATAATGGGTAAATTTTTATCTGTTGTTATACTATACCTACGTTAGACCGATATACGGTAACGTCACGTGCCAGCTATGGGTGAATCAGCTATCTTGAAATGTATGCTCGAAAAAAGCAAGATAAAATTTAGGAAACGAGATTATTTCATGAGGTTATGAGTGCTTCGTGTAACCTAAAAGTATGTATTACATAATGATATATTATATAGTAGTAAAAATGCAGCTTGCTCATGTCGGAATCTGGGTCTCCATTACGGTATATTGGTTTTATTATATCATACCATGATGTAAGTAATGTATTCATTGCCATACTGAACAGATATTATTCTGCTACTAGATTCAAAAACCCTGATACTCCCACATTGCTAATACATTTTAGTGTTAAACATCAAAATATACTTACAATGTGTAAGTGTTCACCTTCAAAACTTCCAGTAGCGCATTTAATATCTATCTAAAACTGAAATGAGGAATTCGCATAAGATGTCTTATATACTTAACGGTACAAGCATATTACGCATGTATATATTTTATAAGATCCTGTGGAATATGAACTTTTAAGGAAATATTAAGAGCTGCAACTTATATATCACATGTGTAAATGTATGTGAACCAGAACGATAAAACGAGTGTAAAAGGGTCGACATTCGACATGACGGTGGAACATTGTGGAAATAAGCGCATACTTATTTATATCAAGGGGAAAGCTGCATAGAGAGCTAGAAAGGAAACCCGTTTATAGAGGTTTGGAATCGGAAGCAAGTTTTGTCTCCGTCTCTTTCTAGGTGTAGTAGTATGCATGCATTATGATATGATGTCGGCTTATGTATTGATCGCATTCACATGTTCTGAAATAATATGCCACCATCGTGATGTCTACGTACCCTTTCTTTACTATACGAGTTACAATCTACAAGCAGTTCCAACACAATCCCCTTCATACTTTAGTCTGCCACTCTTTGCCTGGGTAGTAGTAGTCCAGTTGGGTTTCCACATTTCTCGGTCTCATATCTTCTTTCTATTACAACTGTTACCATATATGTCTTCAGAAAATTTTGCCAGTAAGCGCAGGTTGAAGGCTATGGATAAAACCATGAAAGTTTGGAAAAGTACGGAAACATGTTGGTATGTGGTATGCATGCTGGTATGTACCTTTATATAAGCAGACTTGCATTTCACCATGCATGTACAATATGTACATCACAAAAAGCTGCTGCTGCATTCCTTGTGGTGATACTGGTACATGGAATTGGAAGAGCAAATCTATGTAAGAAAGTAAAAACGATTTGAAATGAACATAAAGTCGTGCTGACGTATGGGCTCTCGAACATACATATATATGCTAAAATTAAAATTTATTGTATTGTACACAATTTAAAAATACAATATGGAGTATAGTTATATGTACAGGACACACATTATTCTGTGAGAGGATCAGAGAAAGTGTCATATTTGGATATCATTCCAGAAGCAGATTTTATCTGTGTTCAGCCCGGGCAAGCTGGATACATGTTTTGCTTAGGGTTCACATTTTAACATATTTTAATTAATAGCAATTAATACGTTATAGATAATAAATAAAAGTGCTATTGTGAGTTACAGTGGTTTATTGGTGCTACATAGGAAAAAATCAAGTACAGTGGATTAAATTCCTGAAACTAACAGCCTAATAATATTTGAAGGAAAGGTGAGATTGTTGTACATGTGTAGATTTTTAAGCATGCATAAACTTCTAGGTCAGAGGGATTTATGTGACTTCGTTGGTTTAAAAAATTATTTTTAAAAACTGAAAATTAGTTTGGATACACATGAATAAACGTGCAAATGCAAATGTTCGTATTTTTATATTGATTTTTCACTATGCTCGGGTATCAT